>CAAKHD010005177.1:230106-256140 GCA_901007705.1 Fistularia tabacaria | reverse complement strand
TTCCCCCCCCCCCCCCCCCCCCCCCCTTCCCCCCGGCCCCCCCCCCGGGGGGGGGGGGGCGGCCGGGGGGGGGCGGGGTCCCGGGGGGGGGGGGGGGGGGGGGGGGGGGGGGGGGGGGGGGGCAGACGCGGCGCGGTGGACCGGCATGTTGGTTCTCAATGGTTCTCGGGTGTTTGAAGTGCATCTTTGGGATCCCCCCCCCCAACCCCCCCCACCCCACCCCACCCATCTCCCAGCCCACACGGGTTGCGTGGACGCGCAATATGTCTGTTTTACCATCATGAAATCCTAACATGTTGCGCCTGAATCCCACCTCACACCCAACCGGGATCACCCAAACGGGTTCAGGCGATCGTTCCCTTCGTGGGACGCTTTTAAAAGTGACGCACACACGGTTCTGTTTGGCCCGAGCGGAACTTTTTAGAACCGTGCGCTCGCCGTGCGCCATAGCTGCGCGTAAAGGCGGACCTTTGGGGTCCAAACAGCAACACGGCGACCGGAGTGACTCTCCAAGGCGGGCAGATGGACGGAAACCACCGCTTCCCTCGCGTTTCCTCCGAACCAGAACGTTTCAGTGAGGATGAGATTCAGTCACAAAATACACTCAATGTTTGGATTTTGTTTCGGGCTCATTTGGAGTCCATTCTTCGATACTTTAACCTCCACGCCAAAACTTCACCCTCCTCCTGTTTGGTTGTCTTGAAAGTTGTTCAATCATTTTAATCGCCGTTTCCGATGTGTCCAATTCGGGCAAAGAACAAACCTCCAAAGTGTTTCCCCTGTGAGATTTATTTGTGTGGTGACTAGTTTAACTGTCTGGATAATTACCAGGGAGAGGGGGTGCTATGGGGACTCATCACAGTGGAGGCAGTGAGGACAAACACGGCTGGTCTTCGGCGCGGCCTCGGGTTCATTAAACCTCCCTCTGGCTGACCTCCAGCCTGGAGCTCGATGTCTGCGCCAGGCTTCTGGCACCGGGAGGCCACCTGCCGATCGTTCGGACCGGGGACGTTAAAACGTCGGCCAAAAGATACTCGAGCGCTTGGCAGCTTCTGCGTCGCCCCCGCCGAGGTCCACGCCTCCACCAGCTCCCGCACCGGCTCCATCACCAAAGTTATTTCTCCTGCAGACGCATCCCGGCAGCCGTCTGCGCGGAGCTGCCGTTCAAACACTGTGCCAACGGCGGCCGCGGAGCCCCGAGGGACAGCGGAGGTGCTCTTTGGCCCCGGGGGTCACGACTCGGGGATAAAACCCGGCACGCCACGCACACACGCGCACTCAGAAACCACCGAGAGGGGGAAATGTGGGACGACAAGCGTTGACACTCACCAAGGATACGGGGCCGGTGTGATTGTACTCATATCAATCCCAATTGACTAAAGCCATCCTTTGGAAATGAAGTGAGAGAATGGGAAGGTGCATCTGGTAAACTTTGGATCCGCGGGGGAACTCAGGAAGGTACGAATTTGTCAGTCTGACCTCGGCCAACTGGAGTTTCCAAACATCTCAAAGAATTGCTTTATATTGGCCTCTTTCGGTGTCGCATAAATTGAGTGTGAATTGAAATTAAACCCAAGTTGACGCTTTCTATCTTCTAAAAGCAAAGAGAGGGCCAAGTCCAGCTGGCGTTGGGATTTTTGGGTCCATATTGATGTCGCAGAGGGAAATGATATCTTTACTAATACATGCTCGTATTTCCCAAAAATCTCCTCTTCCTCTCCCCGACGACTGTGTGAATTCCTCTGAGGAGACTTTGACACTTGAGGGGCACCAAAGTCTGTGAGCTCACAGAAAATAATATTCATAAAATATTAATATTAGTAATATAATTTATATTAATTCCACAAGGAGAGAACATCATGTTTTATTATATATCCTGCTTGTGCTATATTATATGATAGTATATGAAAGCATATGATATGATAGTATGTGATATGATATGATATGATATGATATGATATGATATGATATGATATGATATGATATGATATGATAAATGGAAGACATCTTGTGTCCAGAACTTTAACTTGTATCCTGCATGTTTCTGTAAAAAGAAATGGCAGAAACAAACAAAAAAAAAAATATGTTTGGACATGGACATCTACGTGAAAGAACATGGGATCTTTAAAAAATATCAATTAAACAGCACAAATATGTTAAAAGCCTGATTTTTAGTAATACAATTTTTAATACGCGACTATTAGTGTTGGGAGTGAATTCCCCAACAGCCTCCGACGTCTTGGAATCGTCTCCTGTATATATTGGAATTGTCTCCTGTATATATTGGAATTATCTCCTGTATATGGACCATCCGAACGAGGAAAAGTCAAATGTTCTTTCGGTAGCAGCCACCAGTTGACAGCACGCAAACATTTTGCACCACTGCCTTTCTGGAAATCCCTGATATCAGATGTGCCTGGCGGCCCAGGAGAGGTTGTGCCGTTGTTACTCACACAAAGAAGCCCAATGCACGTGACGGCTAACCCAGCACCAGACGTAAAAATGGCCGCCCGGTCTCGAGGAAATTCCCCCTTTGTGTCACAAGAAAAACCCAACATCCCTCACCTGGCCCGACACACTCGGCAGTCTACTTTTAAAATTCTCTCTTCACCTTGACATTCAAGGGAATTAAGAGATATACTTCCAATCAGACTAAACCCACACCCATGTTTGATTTCTTGTGCCACAATCTCGATCAAGTACGAGCGAGATGGAACTAGAAGGGGGTTGAGCGCAGTTTTACCAGTGTAAGTCCCCCCCAATTACTGCTTTAATGCCTTCTCCTGTCTGAATGTTTTGTAACATTGTTAGACGGATTAGGACCACGGAATAATCATGCACAAACATATAAGTAGTATCAGGCTCTCTGTGTTGTTTTTTTGCTTTGCTGCAAATAGGATTTCCTTCTCTTCCAGAGAACAGAAAAAGCAGCGCGACCGCAACTTGCTGTGCTATATGTGTGTGTTTTTTTTTCTCAGGCAGGTGATTCTGAATGAAAACCTGCGCCCTGTTCTGAACCTGGAACAAACACTTTACCAAATGGGACGCGTTGTCAGCTATCTGAAGGACATGTGTGTTTGTTTGTCATTGCAAAATTCCAAATGTTTCTTTTGGTTTTTAATGGTTTATATCCAGGCTGTGCACATCAAGCATTATGAATAAATAAAGAGCCGGAATCCAGCATTGCAGATTCAGGTGCCCTGAGGCTAATCTAACAAGCACAATGGAAATTTCACAATACAGTATCTGGAATCACAGCTCTCAGCGTGCCCTGGAGTCTGTAAAGGCATTTTATTTGCACTCTCCAGCCGCTCCCAATACTTAAACATTAAACGCCAAGGCTAGACAGGCAAAACCACTTTGAACTGCAGTGCAGGGGTGAGTGGGAGGGGAAGGAGGTGAGTGGCTGGATAGCAAGGGGCTGCCGTGTGCGTGTGTGTGTGTGTGTGTGTGTGTGTGTGTGTGTGTGTGTGTGTGTGTGTGTGTGTGTGTGTGTGTGTGTGTGTGTGTGCGTGTGTGTGTGTGTATGTGTGTACGTGTGTGTGCTACACGCCACCAGGTGAGTCAGTGGCAGCCCTCCTGCAACGTCGCCACCGTCTTGGGCAATGGTGATAGATTAGGGGTCTACATTTGGAGGTTCACTGCACGACTCTTATGAAATTTGCATTTGGGTGATACCAACAACAACTACAACTACAACTTGGTCTGTTTGTTGTTGATGTCCTGAAGGGAGTTGACAGTATTATGGTTCCTCTGTAGCAAACCCGCAAGCTAACTCTTGCGTAATGGCACGTCAGCGGAAAAATGTAAGTTTCATTTTACAGATTTTACTATCCAAACAAAAAATTGAGAGGTCTCACAATAAATCAAAATATCCCTTTCTGGAAGCTGATATAGCTTTTGATGCCCGTCCAAAAGAACTGCAAGCATCTCAAAACAATAAACTGCAGTTTGGCAGAAGGTGACATGTTCTTTTTATTGCAGTTATTATCTGTAAATAATATAAAGACTTTCCATTGACTGCTTTACCAGTAAATTAACCCAGCTACATGAAACCATTTATTATATCTTAACATTGAAATTTCAAACCGTCTTTTCATTTTTCCTGGTTACGAGCCGCCATCAGGCAGAACGCATCCCTCTAGAATGAATACATCAGGTGATTCGTCTTTAACCGAGGTAAAATATTCCCGTCAATGTTGTCGTTTTACATTACCCAGGACCAGTGCTGCAATCTGCTCTCTCGTAAAGCCTGTCACTTTGTAACACTTGTTTCCGGGCGGATGTGCGAATCAAACTATTCAATTATTCTCAGCACCCAGTGTCACTCTTCTTGCCTCGAGAAACGGGAGACTGAAACTGCCCTCGGTTGCCTTTGCCGTGCTGAAAGGCTCGCTCCTTGGAAATGTTGCTCTACAAGGTTACAGGAATCAAAACACCAGGAGTTACAAAGGAACAGAGTTTTGAAATAGTCTGCGTCTGACTGGAGCACCAAACAGCGGTGTGGCGGAGTTGTGGGAGCAATGGGCTTCAACACGAAGCCTTTGCTTTCATTAAATCGGAGGACACTGATTTTATCTCTTTAATGGGCCCTGAATGTTTTGAGTGTGTGCCATTTCACCCCGGGCAAAAAAAAAAAAAATGGTGGTTATAATTCCCTTCTTACTGAAACGAGGTGTAGGAACACAACAAACAGTGGGAAAGCTTAAACACACCCTGTAAGCAGGCGACTACACTACCCACGCCAACCACACTAATCACTCACGTGTCTGATTGCCATTTATAATACACTAACATGTTGCTCAGACATACCTCTCCTCAATCAGCTCTTTCTCATTTGCCTTAATGATATCTGCAAAACATTGTGTCTGTCATCAAACTAAATATCACCGCAGATCTCGGTTTATCATGCAGAGGAAGTGCCAGCGCGCACCGGTGTCAAAAAATGTGTTCAGTCAAAGTTGATAGTGATCATTGCCATGCATTGTGCATTCATTTAAACTTTACTAATCCAGGAAATTGCTGCCACTGATCAAAATTATTGCCTCAAGGGAACAGGGAAGCTGAGCAGTGGCGACACCGCCTCATATTTTATCCTGAGTTGTTGCTTTGGATGGACTCGCAACTTTGTCAGCTGGATATTTGTTGGCATTTCAAAGTAAAAGCAGCAATAAATTGAAAGATCCAATGACTGATGCTCCCTGCGAGTCTGAGGTAATAGAAATGATAGAAAGCGCCTCGGCCCGAGCGAGACGCGCGCCGTGGTGCGGTTTCACCTGGGAATAAAAAGTGATGTATCTATTTACTTCAATCGTTACAGGCGAGAGGAAGGAGAAAGTGCACGCTTGTCCTCCCACGTGCGATCAATTCGTCTGATCAGGGGGTTGACGGGCAGACGGCGAACCCTGCAGCCGAAGAAAATTCCCACACGCGGCGGATCGTCAAAGCGAGTCCGAATGTGCCAAGTGACAAACACTTGACGTCTCCCGAGTGGGAAACTTTGAGTCAAGGGAATGTACATGACTGTGTGGGTATGTGTGCACGGCCGGAGCGCCGAGAATAACAGCCCAACAGGAGTTAATGAGGCGAGTGATTGACGGAGAAGCCTGCCTGTGTCAACACAGAACGGGAGACAGTCTCAGCAAATGAGAGCCCAGGTGAGGAGAGAACGGGCCGGGAGACGGTGTTGATGGGAAACGTCAAACGCTTCTCAAGGATGAGTCTGATTAGCTCCCAGACTCCAGCCCACCTCTTTCACCCCGGCGATGACCCCTGTCGCTCGCAGCCCTCCCTCAAATCGCACTCGAAATAGTATCTCGGACCTTGAGATTTCAATATCGATACAAATCTTGACGAATAAGATTTCAGCAAATCTCTAGATTCGGCAAAAGCTGCTGGACAAACAGTCACCGACCGGGGTCTACGTAGGATTTGTTCAGCTGTACCCTCAGGTGGCTGAGAAGAAACTACGAGGCCTTTACCTGCATTAAAAACTCCTCTGATCTCTGACCAGGAACAGACAGGGTGACGGTGCAGAAGGAAATCGAAGGGGTAATCATTGACCTCACAGCGATAAAGGAGGACCAGCCTGATAAGCCACTGATGCAATACACTTGGGAGAATCTCAGAGCAACATCCAGACAAAGAGTGTACCGGAGACGTGGAAAATGAAGAGAGGATGAGGAGCCAGACAAAGGATGTCACCGCCTGAGATGTCTTTTTTTTCCTCCTGTTTCAAAGCACAATGTTACGAATGTAATGTCCCTGAAATGTGTTTCTCAGTATCCAACCTGTGGGTTACAGTTTGAGTTATGTTTGGCATGAATCAAAGTATCGCTCAATAATCTTTCTAATAATTCCCAGCACTTTTTCACCCAGAGTCAAAGAAGCGAAGATTTAATATGACCGGCTGACAGTGTTCGAACAGCACATATCTAAATGTAGCCCCTGGCATTTTTCAGTGTCACATATCTGGCCTCAACACAGATCTTAATCTAAAATGAGTCCCTCTCTACGCTGGGTTTTCAAGGAATATTGCTTTACTGCTACACGTCACCGCACCTCACGCAGCAGCAGAGTCAGACAGGCATCCCGGGGCACCTTTGCGGAACGACACCCTGCGTGCATACCGGCTTCATCTGAACGACCGACTGCGCATCTCAAATCTTTTTTGCAGGGCACGCGTGAGACGAGCATGCAAATGTTTGGGCGGAGGGTGGCCAGTTATCACTCCACCGGCCAGCTACACACTGAACAATTATTACAGCGCTCATCCATCACATCCAACGGTGATAGACGAGCTTTTACGGCCGTCTGAGTCTCCTGGCAGTATTCGGGAATCCCTGAGTAAAAAAGGGGATCCTTTTGCACGTCTCAATTCTCCACCAGCTTCTGAAACAAAGATCTGACATCTCAGATAGTGCAACGTTCAAGCACTAGCGGCGATTTCTGCTGTCTGTTGTTTGGAGCGATGCGATTACCGTTTTGTCGGTGGCTCTGTAGCTCGAGAGGGGACGAGTCCGATCGTGAGGCGGTAAACGTAGGGTTTATAAAATGAGAAATGCGCTCAAAATAAATAAATATTTTTGGTCATTTTTATTTGAGCACCAAGTCAGAACGGAATCATCAAAATCTCCATTCTTTGTTCCAAAGGTATAAGAAGGAGCCAGTTACCTTCTTCCATCTCGCGCGCATGTGTGTGTGTCTGTGTGTGTGTGTGTTTGCATGCGCGCATGCACATGCATATGCGTGTCTGGCTCAGTAAACCAGGGCACATCCTGAGCTGCCCCTGCAAATACAGCCCCAAATACTTCATACAATTCAAAAAAGAAATTGGGCCATTGCTATGGGTAGGTTATAGGCATGCCTGGACACGTACCGTTCACTATATTTCCCGGTGTTATCAGGCAAGGTCAGACCTTTTTGTCAGCAGAACATTTGTCCTGGGTGCCGGTGCAGCGGCAGCTGAATGACCATATGCACGGCGTAATTGCAGAAGGCGAAAGTATAAATAAATCCGTAAATGGCACTTTAACTAAGAACCCTCTTCCCTTCCTCAGGTGGGAAACTCCTTAAGCATTATCTTTACTGCCACGGAGAGCGGCTGCCCTGTGAGGAGCAAAGGGAGGAGTTTATGGGTTGGAAGTTTTTGACTTCAACAGCAGGGTGGAGAGGTTTATAAAAGGCTTAGATCACAGGTGAGAGGATCATAAGAGCCCGTGCAGGTGTTTGAGGAGTGTCTTGATGGCTGGTTTACTGCAGCCTACACATGAACATTACGCCATATCGTACATTATCTTCCAGCTTTGGAAAATCTTGCTCTTACCGCGGATCAAATGCACAGGAAACTGCTTTGCATCCAGCAGAGATGATTGTTAGATGTTGCGGTACGCCCAATCTCACACAGATTATCTTACTCTGGGCTCTCATTTAATAGCGCCACAAATTGATTATTGTTTGGAGCTTCTCAAATGGATGTTTACACATTCTTCAGAACTTCAGTTACTTCAGAATAGATGTTTTCCCATCTCAAATGCTCCGCTGTTTCTCTCCGACACGAGAAGATCCTACGCTATTTTTCGGGTGTTTGCGCGGACGACCCGTTGCTGAAATCAGTATCGCACTGCCAAGTGTTTCTTCCTCTAAAGTATCAGAAGTCGGCATCCAGAGCAGGAATCTGGGGAAGGTCAGTGCTGATGTGAGACTTCGCCACATCCTCCACTGGCGCGGCTCCCTGAAAACTTGCGAGTCGGTGTCTAAAAGCTCACCTACCTGCAACATTGTAAAGTAAGCTACCGAGCAGACTGGAGCTCGGCACTCAGAAATGTGTTGAATTTATTGCCTTAAATGCTTAGTTTACAAATACAGTAACCTGCGGAGGCGGAGGATTTATTGTCCATACAGAGGGGAGGACTCAGATTTAAGCGTATATTAAATTGCGATGACGGAGAAAAAAAATCACCAAGCAGTACTGAATAGTATGAGCATTGAGTTTTGAGTTGATGTGTTCGTCCTGTTGCACGCGTGTTTCGTAGTTGAAACAACACCGCGCGGCGGGCCGATACAACACCAAACACTGCGGATCAGCTGTTTATCTTGAATCTATCCTCAGTCATGACCCGCGAGACGTTTTCGGGGGGAAGAAGCACCTATACTGTGCGGTAGATTCTCGTAAAGACGGACATTTTCAGTCTTATCTTGTTGTACTCTGTCCCCGGAGCTCTGGCAGTAAGAGAACCATAAACATGAATAATTCAATCTCACGTCGGATTGTTCGACATATCAACAATTTAACAGGGACAATCACATTTCACGGTGAATGGACGCTTTTGCAGGACAGAAATCACAAATGCGGCCTCGCGCCTTATTCGAAAATACAAAAAAAACAAACGTGACCATTTTATACTCCAAAGAATGTAGCTTTATAAGCTTCAGGGTTTTCGATCTGTGATGCTTTTCACAGCCGGCGTGAAGTTAGACTTCTGTTCTGATCCTCTAACTATGTTAAAAGCGTCATTTTGCATTGAAAGTGAGTAAGACAGTGAAAAATGTGAGGCTAATGGGGGGGTTGATTGATCCCGACAGGATTGCACATAAACTCACCTTCTGATAGTTCTGTCATTGTTGAAAAGTAGTTTGTAATACGTTTAGAGACAGACTTTCACTGCCCCGGCCCTTGAAAGCACTTTGTCACGGGGAAATGAAATAAAGGTGAAAAAGAAGAAAGTGAATGACGATAATAAGGGCAGGATTGGTGCGCAGCCGCTGCTCTCATTGTGATGTGAGAGAATATGGTCGTCTCACCCGCTGCTCCTCCCAATCTACTCCTTTGGTTCTGAATAAAAATTACAACTGCATCGGGAAAAGAAGTGAGAAGGACACAGAAAAACAAAAGATTTGCAGCAAAGTCGCATATTAGAATATTCTCTCAGAGGTTATGCATAATATCATTGTTTTTCACTCAAAACTTGAGCTCATGAATGTGGAGGATCAGCGTGAGAGGGGATCAACAGATGATTTGGGGGCCAATAGGGGGCACTGGGGGCCTAATCCACGAGTTTTGGAGCAAGCAGTGGCTCATGCCTTTTCTTTTTTTACTCCCCGACTTGCCCACCTCTCCCGTGTTTAACCACCAAACAGAGGAATATGAAAACTTCACGACTACAGCGTCATTGGGGCAGATTAAATTTGGGTTAAACTGCCTCGTGCAATTAATCTTCCCCGCTTGGTGAGTCGGAGGACGCGGCTGTTGTCTGAACCACCATCAGCGAGTGAGTGATGTCTAATCAGGCCTTGATTGGCACCCCGGGTCGAATCAGCCTGTAAATCAATCAGATGTGAAGTACTCTTTGAAGGGCTCAGTCAGCGCGCTGCCAGTGTGCATGTTGCTTATAAGATCCTGTTGTGCCGAGAGTCACGTCTCTGTTTTCCAAAGCGAGACGCCAGTCAACCTGTTTCTTAACTTAAAGATGCCTTATTTGAATTCTATGCTCCTCCTGCTATTTGCCATGGCGGATTATGATAAAGCACATGCAGTCACCAATTACCCTGCACAGAGACTGACCTGCTCTCTTTCTCTACCTCCCGAGCTGTGGTTACCAATGGAAACAGTGCAAGGCTAACATTTACCCTCACTCTTTTGTGTGATGTATTGCAGTGAAAAAGAGATGAACAAAGAATAGTAGCATACTGTGTCCGTGTGTGTGCATGTGTGCATGTGTGTGTGTGTGTGTGTGTGTGTGTGTGTGTGAGAGAGAGAGAGAGAGAGCGAGAGAGAGACAGAAAGGGAGAGAGAGAGAGAGAGACAGAGAGAGAGAGAGAGAGAGAGGGCTCTGTAGAGACTGAACTTTCCCAACTAATGTACCTTGTGAGTCTGGTGGTGACAAAGATAAATTAGCCAAAGAAAAAGCATGGGACGCTTCAACAGCAACCGACCCTCCGACACCAATTAGCAGATTGATTATGCGCCTGAGAGAAGCGGACGCTTGTCAATCAGCGCCACACAAGGGGAGCAACAGGAAGGAGCTGGCTTGGATGTACCTGGAATGTTAAAGGAACAAGAGGCTGCTCCAGGGGATCCATACAGAGGCACTGATCCATAGGACTGCGTAGCGCTCAACACTGACAAACTGAAACAGCAAAGGTGCAAATACCACTATGCCACATGGAAGTCTGAATACCTTCACAATCTGCAAACTCAAATACCTGTATAACTAAAGGCACACTGGCCTGTTGTTCAAAGTGAAGCTGTGATGGCTAGTCATGCACACGGCTTCCTGTATATGATCTAAGTGGATTACACCAACCAGTAATTGCGCAAAAAGGAGGTCTTTTGTCCCTGTGCACGTGAGTGTATGCATGTTATTTGCACACACACACACATATATAGTCTAATTTTTGTGCACACACGCACACACACACACACACACACACACACACACACGCATGCCCGCGTGCACACACATGCACGCACAGGTTTCTACAGCCCCATGTTATCCATCAACCCCGGAGGGGCTGGGCATCGCTGTCCTCAGGATGGTGACAGTCCTGTTCGCCTTCATTTAGCAAGGACACACCAGCAAGGACATAAAGTAAATAAACACCAGCCGCTAAATTTAGTGCTGCCTGACAGATGCAAAGGCCTGCAGAAGAAGAGCAAGTTCATCTTTTTAAGTCGCGCCGCTGAAGATCGCGACTGCTTTTGTGCGCCGTCAGTCATGGCCGAGCACGATTTGACATTTAACTTCACATATGCGATGCTACAGATAGGCAAGTCAACTGTTAAAGTCCAGACAGCTCAATGCTCTTCAATGGAGCAGTTAAACTTTCGGAAGATAAGGGCACAATTAGATTTGGCTGACAGAGCAGAGACCATTAGGTCGTGATTCTCTGCCTCCCCTTCGGAATATACGGTCCACAGTCACTCTTAAAAGGATGAGACGATGACATCACCTCCATATTCAGAATACCTACCGCTCGAAAGAATGAATAAAAGGAGAGGAAACAGAAACCAATTTGTTAGATTAAACACTTCTCATGCAGCTGCATGATTTAGAAGGTCTGCTGACCGCAGTCGCACAAGGTTTTACCTCCCTTAAGACACGGCATTCTGTCAATCTGGCCCAGCCAGAATTTCTAATTATAGGCTGACGCAAGAAGGTCAAAAGCTTATTAAAAGTCAAGATTAAAATTCCCAATGCATATTATAAGCTACCTCCTCCCCTGACTGGCAATTATTTGCTAAGTCATGCCAGTACAGTGAGCAATAGTTCTCACAAGGAATATTCCACGCATGAGGCGAAAATGTGTGTTTTTTTTGCGTCAGTGTTGCTGGTGGTGGTATAACTGATGGTGCTGCGATTTTATTTGACATCCACTCGCACCTTTGTTCAACCCGGTCACTGCCGGTCAGCAATCAAACCACTAAAAAGAGTGCTGTGTGCACTTTAGAGGTATCTGGGGAGATTTTTTAATTTGATGCTCATTTTGTATGGTGTGTAACATGAATCTAAGGACGGCGCTCTGATTAAAATGCGTAGTAGGTCACCTTCTATGGATCCTGCCATCTTTTATGTAAAGAAGCCCGGAGAGGACAGGAGTAGACTCTGTTGCTCTTTTTCACCCTTACATGTCGCTGAAATCACACCCACTGCCAAAGACTTCGATCTTACCATCTCGTCGGAACTGATCTCCGACCAGACCAGACGAATGGTAAATGGTCTCCAGTTATCCAGATTTTCAAATTGCTTTACACCACATTGCATTCACCCATTCACTCACCGAAGACCTCAGAGCTGCCATGGCGTCTTGCTCAACGACACTCCTGCACGTAGAGGGGAGGAGCTGGACGTCGAGCCGCCGACCTCGTGATTGGAGTTTTTTTTTTTAAGATTTGTTATCGGAGGCGAGTCACAGCAGAAGATGGAAGTAGCATTTCTCCGGCGTAGTTTTGCAGGAACAGATGCAGGGACGAACTGCATGGAAGTTTATTTTGACTCATCCCTGGAACCTCCCTGCGTATAGTTGGCCGTAGCTGAAGGAGGATAGAAACATTGTGTCCCGGATGTGAGACTCAGACCCTCGACGATACGAAAGAACGCAAACGTGTGCATTGCGTTCGATTACTTACCTCTGTTGAATGCTGCTGCAGACACTCAGTACATTCATGAGCACATTCACCAGGGATGAACTCACTGACACGACACTCATTTGTGCCGACCGATCCGCGCTTGAAAGATGCTCGGCTAACAAAGCCTTTTTTTCCACGGGGGCCGTCAGACATTTGCAGGTTCGCGCAATGGGGCGAGGTTCAAAGTTTACGCGGTGAGAAGTTCGAGAATGTGAATTTCAAGGAAGGATGGTTCATGAAAAACCCTGCCAACTACAAGGTTTTTCTCGAGAGCGGCGAGATAAAGGGCTTGACTCTCCAACTTACTTTTTGTTTGTCAAAACAAGCTGTTTAGAAAATCTTTTTATTCACTCTTTTCAAAGGTTATTCATGTTACCTTGATCACAGATTTTCACCTGTTTGTTGTGTTGTATTATTTTTTTGAAAAACCCTTGCAGCTTAAAGCCCTAGCAAGATCTTACCAAATAACTGTCCATTCGCCTCCAAGGTGAGTTCGAGGAGCAAACAATTTGAACAGTTTTGAAAGGATGTGCGTCTTTGATTGAACATAAATAGAAAATACAGATGGACAGTTATGCTGAGGTGGTTTCAGATATCCATATTTTTTAGAGATGATGGACTTTCTAAAGGTCTCGCCCTGGAATTACATGTTTTTACGTATGTCAAGGGGTGTCACCACAATAAACATCTATCACTCCTTTCTCAGAGAGACTGCTTTACTCACCTCCTTTAAAGAACCCACCAAAAGATGTGCGGACAGACGACTCAGTGGACCAGTTAAGCTGTTGCTAGCAGACATGGTCTGTTATGAGCCAAAGCCGTTTCAGTCAACAGGATCGATCGGAGAAAAAAAAATGTTTTCTTCTCTGGAAAGCTTCTAGTGATGTCTGATCACCTTGCTCCTCGGGAGTAGGTCTGAGTTCACCTTCTATTTTAAAGTTCCTCTCGTAATTGAAATATTTACTGACAGAACAATGACATGGCGCTTGTTTAATCAAGTCACTCCAAGCCAGGCAACCATACAAATAAACTTCACGCACAGACACACACGCACACTCATGCATGCAGGCGCGTGCGCGTGCGCGCGCGTTCTGCTGTGTGGATAATGAAAGCTGCAAGGTGAAAAGCACTTTATCAAATGAATGGCTGAAACACTGCAGACTATAGTTATTATCAGTCCGGGATGGAGGCTGAGTCTCCTGTGAAGACCGGGAAGCAGCTGAGGGTAATCTCTAACTGGATTTAATTGCTAGGTGAAGCACGGGTGTGGGGAGGGGGCTGATTGGGGGCGGGGGGGTGGGGTGGGGGACCAGGGAGGTTTGCCATATTTATGAAAGTCAACATGATACTTGGCGTCCATACTGCCTCCTCACATGTGGTTTCCAAATCTCAGGTCATCACGTTGGCATCTGTTCCTCATGAAGGGAATAAAGTATTAATTATGGCTGTCTGCTTGAATGGTGTCTGCTGGTATCAGTGTGGCAGCACATTTTTAAGTTTTGCCCATCATAATTCCGGTATGTTTACGCTTCCACGCAGGACTAGACACGTTTACAGCCGGGGATTGTTGCATTCAGAGTCTTAAGCAAACCCCCAAAAGGCATGACATCTTTATTCATGTATGCACAATATAACAATGACCCTCTCTGTGGCTCCTGAGAGGATAACAGCCGCTGTGTGACATCCATACAGTGATCAATTTACTTCCCCACACAAACATGTTATTGCTGACCCCCCTCCTCTTCCTGTCTGATCTTTTGTTTAGGGTGACTGGCAGTGCAAAACAGGCGTATCTGTCCTGTATTGGTTGTAATATCCTGATTGTGATAATAGGGTCACTTGATATTTCGTGGTTTCCTCATTGCATCATTCATGGCACCTGCAGCAAAAAAAAAATCCCTCTGTAACATTCTACAGTAATTTTCATGTCTCAGTTGTGTTTTGGATTTCCGGATGGATCTTATCATCTGCCCAGACTTAACCATACACTGGATGTTTTTATTTTTAATTTTAATCTCCTTTTGATGTGTTCTCCCATGAAGGAGCGGTAGCTTAATGCACAAGCATCAGTAGGAATTACAGGAGGGCTGCTGCACACCGTCAGTCACACTTTCTTGTGGCTTACTAAGTAGAGCTGGCTGCTGTCGAAGATGAAGGGCCACTGTGAAGTTTTACATAAATGATCACTGCAGAATTTTTTTTTTTAACGTTCTCTGCTCCAACCTTTGAACACAGGATGTGTTTCAAAGTCAAGTAATTAACTTGAGGCTTAGTCATTTTCATCCGCACGCCCCAATGTTGACGGAAAGTTACCAAACCATGTCATGTAAGATCAATACTTTAGAGTATTATCCCTCCAATGGCATTATTCTTAGTGTACACGTGTCTGTGTGTTTGTGTGCGCGTGTGCGTGCATGTGTGTGTGTGTGTGTGTGTGTGTGTGTGTGTGTGTGTGTGTGTGTGTGTGTGACTCAGATGCAGTGATTACTTAAATTCTGTAATGAGGTAATCGAAACAAACCTAATTCAAGCCAACTTTCTAAAAACGTTTTCGCTTGGCCCATAATTCAGAAATGCCTATGTTGAACCCGATGCCCCGCACTTCCATAGAGGCAAGTATATTAAGGATTATAAATTGTGGAAATGACAAAGCAGTTTATGCGCAGAATGTGTGCGCGTTTGTGCGTGCGTGTATGAGAGCGCGTGTGTGAGTGCGTGTGTGTGATTTTTTTTTTTTTTTTTTTTTAATACCTTTGAATTCACTTACTGTTATCATTTAATGCCTTGACTGCCTCATTCCAGTAAAGTTAGATCTGGGCACATTTGTCACTTTCTCATTTCCTGGGAGATGCTGACGGTGGATCAAAGCAGGCAAGAGACAGGAAGTAGAGTGGGGGTCATGGGCTGCTGATGCTGGTTTATTCACGGGCTCCTCTTGTCCACATGTCAAAGTGTCCTTGAGCAAGACCCCAAATTGGCTGCCAATAGATTGGCAAGTGCTTTGCGTGGTCACTTGCCATCATCATTGTGTAGAGAATGGGTGAATGGGAGGTTAATTGTAAAGTGGTTATTTTGGGGTAAGGCAGCACAATGAAAATGCAGCTCTCATACCATTTCTCTTCCCACCTTCATTCTTTTCACCTTCAACTAACTACCCTTGATTGCACATGAATATTTCTAATTGGAATTCTGGAGCCCTGCTGCAGCCTCACATGTTTTGCTACTTATATGTATATGTATCACAGTTTGCACTTTAGGATTGAATTCTCATTTGAGGTGGTTTGTGGCTCAGATGTTAGAGCGGGCATCCGTCCAATCAGCGGGTTGGCCGTTCCATTCCCCAACTCCTCCTGTCTGCATGTCAAGGTGTCCTCAGGCAAGACACTGAGCCCCGAGTGGCTCCCAATGGCCTGGTTAGCTCCGCCGCCATCGGTGTGTGAATGGGGGAATGCTATCTAGTGTCAAGCACTCTGAAAACGCAGGGTGTGAAAGCGCTGTACAAGTTGAGGCCATTCATTTTCTAATAACTTCTCGGTGGGAGGTTTAGACTGGCACAGCGGCATTTACAGTCATTTCTTATATCTTCTATGCACGAACACACAAACTGGCGTGTGTAGCGCATTTCACCAATTCTAGCCTCAGGATGCTAGCCAAGCAAATTCAACAGGAGTGCATTTGGACCGATCTCTAACGCAAAAGCCATGAGAATGTGATCTTGCTTCCGGAAGGTTCACACTTGTGGCCATACAAAACAAATAACAGGAGATGCAAATCCACATGCAAACCGTAACAGTCTAAGGCCAGGTACAAAAAACCTGATGTGAAAGTCAGTTACTGGGTTGGTTGTTAATGGGGTCGGGGTATTTGGATAAGTTGCAGAGCAATCCAACCCAGTGTGACAAAAAACCCTGAGAAATTCTTGGCCTGCCTTGCTGGTTCAGCTTCGCAGGAGCCTGAGGTTTGCGCCTCACTCCGATTCAGTGGTATCAATGATGTAATGCTCTTTCAGGCACAAATACTGATATGATATTGCATCATCGATTCTAAACCTGCCTAGAGAGCATGCAGACAAGCGTGTGCAACTGCGAGTGCACACTCTCTCGCTCTCTTTCTCACACACACACACACACACACGCACACGCACACGCACACGCACACACACACACACACACACACACACACACACACACACACACACACACGCACAAGCATGCCCACAACCACACACATTTAGGATAATTAAGCTTTTGCTGCTCAGCCTCCATTGTTGACATTCAGCAGCCTTTCAGAACTTTTGAATGTGGTGCTAATTTGGCAACGCCGGTGCCTTTTATCATTTAGCAGATGCTTTTCAGTCATGTGTAATGCTGTGGGGGAAAATGAGTATCTCAGGATAGTCTAGAGGAGTTGAGTAAGTTGTAAGATTTTGGGGGGGGGGGTGAAGAATATTTGAATATGTCTACACTCGGGGTGGGAATGACAAGACCAGGGTGCAGGAAGGAGCAATTATATCCCCTGAAGAGTTGTTTGACGGTGCAACATCTATTTTTTCTATCCTCTATCTCGACATCTGTCTGGGGAAACATGTGCCATTAGTTCCTCTAAAACACGCTCAATAATTCATGTTATGCTTTCGAAAATCACAGAATATTATTGATAGGAATGTTTTTGTGGGGGCCTGTTGTTTTCACACTGGTCTCGCACAAAAACACATAAACCTTTATTTTCATAACATACACCAGGGTAGGAGTACTCCTAACATGACGTTCTTGGTTTTAAAACTGGGAACTAAGTGGAATGATGGTATTGTCATTATAAGTGCTTCGAGTAATCAGATGTAATATCGTTTTTCATAATTAGACATATCTTATGGAATTATTTAAAAGACAACCAACAAAACAAGATCGATAACTGGAAGGATTCCCGGATGGTTTGTTCAGTTCTTATCGACGGATCGCTCATATTTGATTTTATTGTTATTTCTATGTCGACAGCAAATCCACAAATGCACTGCAGCAAATGATGTCATTAGCTCATGCCCAGGACCCAAGCTCACCGTCCGCTTATCTTTCATTATCTGTAGATAGCAAAACACGAGCGATGGGGATGACTCTCCTGTTATAGGAATCCAGGGCCGCAAATATTTGCCTCTCGCTGCTAATGAGTCCACCGATGTACAATTACACTCAGAGGCTTCGGAGAAAGCGCATCTCCCACTCTGCCGTCGTGGCTGTCAGGAAACAAATTCATGGCCTCGTGAAGAAAGGTAATGGAGATTCATCGGTAATGAAGTCGAACAATGCAGACAACAACTCCCTTGTTACTGTAAGGTGTGTTACGTTGCCTCCTAACCAGGCGGTCTTCCAGTCAGATGTGATTGCAAGTTAAATGCATTGTTGGCTTATTTCATTTGGAGTGCCAGTAAAACATCGTAATTAATCCGTTACACACACACACACACACACACTAACATTCACACACTCGAGAGACTAAGTCTCACATTCCAACACCTGCTAATTTTGCCTCTGTTTATCGTCTTTCCAGTAAAGGATTGAATTAGCAAATTGCCAGGTATTCAGCTGCAAGGCAGATTATTGCTGAGGGACTGAGGTCTGCGGCGGCGGCAGACAGTAACAATGACCCACAGATAGCAAAAAAGCCATCGATGTGCGACCAGCGTTCAGTTACAACGATAACCAGCAGCAACACGGGCAGCAAGAACCCAACCGCTTCTGCTTCCGTAAGACAATAACTTCCCAATACGGGATCAATGAAGTACAGCTGTTAATCTATCCAATTTGTCGAACAGTTGCACGGCTAGTCCCTGCATGTTGCAAGGGAAACAAGTACAAATCCAATTTCTGTATTACAAGGAACTTTAGTCATTTAAATTCTCCTCTTTGTTTCAACTTGATTAATGGATTGACAACTTTTATCTGCAGGCACAAAGAGTAGATAAACATGTGATATCATCAATCAGATAAAGAAGTAAGATGACAGGTTTTTCCTCGCTCAACTCGAACGGCCCCGGGCCATACTCTCGACTAAGTAGCTTTGTCTGCACTTAGCTGTCTGTTGAAGTTAAATCATATTACACCAGTATAAACCATCATCATTCATGATTATCATAATCATAAACCATTATTTTACAAGTGTTATTTACATAAACTAAAAAAAAAAGTATTTCTGTGAGGTGTTATTAATGAGCATTGCAGCCTTTGAATCAATAAGATTTCAGGGCTTTTAAAAATACATTTATTACAAAATCGGACTGGAATCTTTGCTCCCCTCCCCAAAATGTTCTCTTTGGTTTCAGCACCTTTTGCTCATCTTGAGAAAAGGGTAATCACCCTATACCACTATTTACACTCACACGATGAGGGCTACCATTACCCCTCCATCAATATCACCGTTTAAAGTTCATAAAACTGAGGCAGAGCTCCAGCCTGTAATTTACCAAGTCCTTAATTCATGGTGAGAAGAAATAATATTACAGGGTGTTCAGCTAAATAGCGATGACACTCACGTAATTGTGAGAGGTAACAAAAACTCTCACTGGTTGCAAAAGCTGCGATAAATTCACACCTATACTATAACAGAGGGGTTTTGCATCACAGCAGTATAGTTATGATGTACGATGTGCGGTGAAACACTGGGTGGTTGAAAACACCTGCATTATACATACCGAGGCCACTTTATTAGAAATATCTTCCTGTTTACACAAAGCTTGATCCTGCAGACAGTGAGTCAGCAGGTTCTTTATACACAGACAGTTACATTTTTGTGATTTAGGCAACTTTGAAAATGATATGCTCGTTTGATGGCAGGCCAAGCGGCTCCGACACTCGCGGGTCGTCGAAGTACTCCGCTGATGAAAATATGCCAGTTTTGGTTCATCAAATAATTCATCCGAAACGCCCCCCGGATAAAACAAACGAGCCATTTCCCTCCACTTTGTTTAATTATTTTTCCATAAAGTGACAATAAAACAAAGTGTTGTGGCACAACAAACACAATTAACAATAAAGAACGATGAGGAATGGGAAGTCGATGACGCCACGGAACAAAGATGACATCCAGAATGCCAAAAGGTGTCAGCAGCAGACTGCCGTGGTGATGGACCAATCCACTGATGGAACCCTTAAAATAGCCTCTGGTATTACATCATGCGCTTAAAAAAAGCGAACTAAATGGATCAGAACGAAAGACAAATATTAGCTAATATTACATAAACAGACTACGACAGCGGATCCAAGTCATGGGCCGATAATATTTCAATCATGTCTTAGTGGTAGGTTTTAGCTTTTTTTTTAAAAACTATTTTTAACATTCCTATCATGTTGTTTTAATGTTTAATGATAATGTAACTATTTTACTTCACATTTTAGACGAGCAAAGATGATGGTATTTCATTTTCCCGTTGCACGAGTCCTGCAGTAAATTAAAGTCATCGTATCTGAGTGTCGTATATCAATGTCGTGCATCGTTTGTGGCGGTTCTTCGCTGTTTTACGGCAGTTAAATACCTGTCGTATAATTAAGATGTGTTTCATTCATTCATTCAATTAACTATTCACTCCACATCATTCACTCGCTCATAACGTCGATAATAACGATAATAATAACAATAACGATAATTCACTCTCTCATTCACACGTCTGGACAATTTAGGGTCTCCAATGAACCTCCTGCATGTTTTTGGAGGTTCTGTGGGAGGAAACCCACCATCCAAGGTATTACATTTACATGTAATTATAGCCTGTTACTTCACTGATTAAATTGCCTCGGTGAACTCATTGACACATTACAACTGCAGCTTGGACCGCTCATACGGTACCTCCGCCGAGGCTCAATGCTTTTTCATTTGATTTCAAACCCCGACTGTTATGACTGATGTCCTGTGTTATGGATCAGACCAGTGGCACCAATGTCCTCAGACAGATTGCGATGTACCCATCCTCCTAATGAACATGACCTTTCCTGTTAAATGTCAAACGCCTTTTAAAAACCCCAGACGTGAGTGAAGTTTCTACTGATCGGAGATGCTTCCTGCTTCTGCTTAATCAGCTGAGAGACACCTAATGAATGAAAGATGGACAGCTTTCAACAAATCAAGTCTTCAGGCCAGTGTTTGGTTTTCATCCTGAAAATCCCGGCATCAGAAGAGTTCAGAGGTTACAGCCGATGCTAGTTTCATTGTGTGTAAAAAGATATTTGGCTTATAGTCAGGTACAAATGCTGAGTGAGGAGACTGGGTTGTGGTGACGAGTTAAGCGGAGGACGTGCAAATTAAACCAAAAATGTCCCATCAGTTGTCGTCCATTCACTGTCCTGGGCACGGGGTTGCAGTGAAGCTGCAGCCAATCCCAGCTGGGCGAGAGGCGGGGCTTCACCTGGACAGGTCATGCGTCAATCACAGGTCCACATGATGCCCACGCACAATATTGTTTTGTGATTTTTTAATATATTTTTTTTTGGTTTTCTGTCACTAACGTTACTTTAAAAGACACTGTAAATCGAGCAGCTTTGTCTGGAACTGGTACTGTGACTCCACTGAACGCTGTTTAGCTGAATATGTGATTTTATTTTCGTGGTCCATTATGTTCTCAGCATCCCTCCGCGTGCATGGGGATTCACCGGCGAACGTGAAAGTTGCTTTCTTTGCTACGACTCCAATCAATCTGCCTGGCAGCTCCTCTGTTCGCAGTTAAGCAGCTGTTAAATTGTTTTGCTTAATTTATATCTGGGGACTCTCGTTACGCAGATCTTCCTAAAAAGCTCTCTTGACACCCGTGTCAGAGGGTTAAGATTTTTGATTTTCATCAGCGAGTGGCGGCCCCCTCCTTCCTCCGCCCCTCTCCAGTGTGCAGCCACCTCTCTGAGAAGCCGAACATATAGCTGATATCTTTCAATCAAGAGCTCTCCGGTCCTTGCAATCACAGTATCATTGTTCGTCTCATGTTGTGGAAAGCTCTTTTGACAGAGCACTGTGATGAATCACCTGGCTAGGGCTTTTGGAAAAGGAGGGCTTCAGATCCCATCGCCCTCTTTTTCATACAGTTGGAAAAAAAACAACATTCAATTCATTTCTCCTGCTCTTTCATGTTTCCTGCAGCTTTTCGTTTCGTACACACAGTGTTTTAAAAGTTATTCACTGCGAACCCGCCTCTTTTCTTCTCACCGGGCTTCGCAAAGCAAATATCTGGCGGGTTTCGTTCATAAAGGAAGCGCTTTTACTTGCTTAAGGTGCTGACGGCAAGGCACACTCTGTTATGTTGGAGGCTTAGAAAAACAAAACTTTGCAGGGTAAGTCTCAGCCGCCAAATTAAGTGGCAGAGACTTCTAATTCTTCCATGCTCACCCAGTGGAAAAAAGAATCCCCTCACTCTTTTGTCCGGTAAGCCGTAGCAATGTAGAGAAACTGGTGCTCTTTTTCAAGTTTGTGATTTTCAACTGTTTCTTTCCTTATATCAACTCCTAAAAGTGAAAAGAGGGACAAATATAAACTTGCAGGAGCAGCGTGTGCGCACATGAACGGGTCCGAGGCGAATGTTTTTCAAAAGGTTGAGCAGATCATAGGAGAAAACCGACTGCGGGAGAAGTGCAAACGACACTCCCTCCGACCGGGCAAAGAGAGTGATTTAGAGCACCTGTGATTTCACTGCATGGGAGCACAATGTGCTTTCAAAGCCTGTCAATGATCACTTTTTTGCTGCAATAGGCTGATTATAAGAGCTGTTACGCCTGTGCGGCACATATCAGTATTTAAATCAAGATAAGCGGCTGATTAGCGGCAGCATTTCCCTGCTGTTTGGTAGGCATCTATTTCAGTGCGTTACCTGTAACAGCTCTATCAGAGGGGTTGGGTAAAGGTGAGGGCTGTCATGCATGGCAGCCAAGGGGAATTTATAGATCCAGACACATTGTACCTGCCAGCTGTGCAGCGATCACTCAGCCCAATTCTCTAAATGCAGACATAACAAGCTTCCTGAGTGATGGGATACAAACTTTTGGACTGGCCTGACAAAATAAGCTTAACCTTAACCAAACATTGCAAACTTCACTGACGTAAAGATCAGACCATATAAATAAAGGTATATTTAGAAATGTCTGACCACACCGAGCTCTACATTGATCTGCCGCTCAACGAGGCGGCATCGCTTTTTCATTCACCGCCGAGCACCGAATTTCCCCCGGAAACAATACGGACAAAACCACAGTATGATCTTGATTAATGTTGTTTGGGGAAAAAAAGTCACATGCGCCACAAAAAGCAGGATTTAAGTCAAATATGGGTACGTGAGAGTTATACAGCAGAACATTTTATTGAAGACCAACTTTCCATGGTGGTGTGAAAGTATTTTTGCGTCTTGAAAGCGGGCATGTTTTAACATTTCAACAAGGCGCGCTGTTATTTTGTCGTGCGCACGCTCACGACTGTTTTTCAGGAGTTCTTCCGTGGCAATAGCGAATGAAGCGATCTGTACAATTAAGGCATGGAGACTTTGCACAGCGACGTTGGGAGACCTGGACAAACCCTTTGCTGTCTGCAGCGGGAGGCCTGACACCTGGGCAAACACTGCAGCCCAATGATCTGTCATCAGCTATGGAAACCAGCACCAACCTGGTCGCTTTTGTCAGCGCACAAAAGAAAATGCCTGAAATTAATTTAGCACTCGGCATTCATCTTCTGCTAAGGCTTAAGACCTCATCTAAGCTTGCGAAACAGCAAGGGGCTCACGGGGCTTCATGTAAGAATTTTGGCTCATAGGTGAAGCCAAACGCTGTTAAGACGTGACATGTTGACTGTTTAGTGAAGTATGTGTATCCTGTTAATTCAGACAGTTGGTAATACCTGGGATCTGCGAAGCCCTTAGATGTACTTCTGTGTGTACCCTCCTTCTCTGATCTCTTTTACCCAGCCTTCCCTCCACAATGCCAGACCTCTTGAGGACATACAAGATAATTGTCCCTTAGCCTTCTCGCTCCCACAGACAACTTCAAACAGCGTGCACTGCCAATTCGAGATTAGGCCGAACATCTCTGGCGATGACTTCCCAGACACGTAATGATGACATGTTGTGTTGTGGGGTGGCTGTTCGCAACGCAAAGACTTGCAGCAGATTTCCACAGACTGAAATGTACATCGCTTTTCTGTAATCAAAATATTTCTATACATTTTCATGTCATCTTTTAACCAAAACATACTTTGTCATATATTGCTGCGTGGATAGAGAAGTCAGGAATGGCCCTTGGAAAAATACATTTAGTTTTGTGACTATTACTTCAAAGTGTGCCTATCCAGTAATTATATAGGATAATGATTAATTTAGATAAGGATATTCAAACTGAATCAATAGTACTGCCAGAGTGACAAAAAAAAAAAAAAAATCACCCGCTTTTTGTGATGGCTTTTAGCATCCACATTTAGCTGGAGATCTAGCGGATAAACCTGAAAAGGAACTAGAGAGCAGATTAAAAGAACACTTTTGCGGAGGTAACACAAATCATCTGGAGTGCGCTGTGCTCAGGTCGGGATCTGGATCACCAAGTATATAGGCGCAAACCACAGCACGTGAATGTTCTTCCACACGTGTGATTTATGGAATAGTTAAAGGAATATGTTAAACCAAGCACATATCAGCCAGTCCTATCCTTGATTCTCATGCAGTACCTGCACCTTGGCCGCAGTCATAAATAGTAAAAGTGCTGTAGGTATGGCTGCCATAGATTGTCTCAAAGTGTAGCACAAAAGGAATAACCTGAGTGCCATTTCCATGGTAACACCATGTAGCTTGGCTGCAATCAGTGCTGCACAGCTACAGCTGTCACACAAAGCTATTCAGACAGTCAAATGACGAGAGACCTTGAGAGTAAGACGGAAGGAGAGCCAGTGTGACAGGGCCTTTTCTTCTTAGCAGTGCATTATAAGGCACACTGCTCAGACTTGATCACACACCAGAGGAACTCATCTTAAGCTCTTTAAACTAGCCAGTAATCCACCAATATGTGCAATGTGACATGAATCTTTTGGCTGGGACTGGGGGTGGTGGTGTTGCTGGTGCGGGGAGGAGGGAGGGTGCTACTGCATCACATTCAGGTCACCTAATTCCTTGTCAGTGTTATCCATCCCACATCCATGTTATTATTCTTTACAATACTTGCCTTCAGATCAAGCACTTAAAAGGGAATTAGTGTATCATCTGGATTTACTTGAATGGCAGGAGAATTTGGCAAAGACGCCAACATCCAATGCCAGATACAACTCCAAAAATATTTTCACAATGACATGTTTCTTTGAATCCTGCCGTCGGTTGCATCATACGCTCCCTGCCACTGAACTTAAAGATCGAGATGACAGTTTGTCAATTGATGACATGTCTAATGAGTCAAAAAAAGAAAACTACATGACGTCCACTCCAGAATAAGGGGCTAACCGCAGTTTAACATGAAGCCTGAAATGACGGCGTTGTTTTGTTTGACAGGACACATGTAACAATGAAACACTTTTATAATAACACCCGCATTTTAATTCTAATCTTTTAATTGAACGACAAAGGATGTATGAATATAAGGCTCATCGCGTGGAAATATTTTCCGCCCAATAATCTCTTGCAAAAAAAATAAATTTTGTCATAATCGAAATCCACAGTTGTTTCAACAAACATTTCCCGATAATTATTTGATTATTTTTCGATAATTATCTTTGATTATGGGAAATTGACTTCCTGCCACATCCGTCTGAAAATGTAGAAGCTAACCAAGGGATCTGTGAGTTGTTTTTACATGTATTAACATATAAAGTGTGGTGTCATTTTCATTTGTTTACAAAAAGTATTTCCCCGGCACATTTAAACAGTGAATGATATTTAAAACATGTGTAAGCTCATATCTGCCTGTGAAAAACACACAAAGAATAAAATCGAGCAGCCTGGAACTCGATAATATGAACATAAGTTTGATTTGTTTGGTCTGTATTTTCTCTTAGTCTGGCTGCCATCACATTTATGCAGCTTCTCTTTGGAAAGTGTTGATTAAAAGCTTAAAAACTATTAAAGTAATTGTTGAAAAGGTAATTGAGTAATTTATAATTCAGCTCCCAGTTTACAAATCCTTCCCAGGTTGCCTTCATTGTAGCCAGAGGATGAACAATATACTTTGGCAGGCCACCAGTCTCAAGGCTGGCTTCCCTGCAGGTTTCTTTTCAGTGACAGGTTAGCCACCAGGGCAGATTAAGCTTTCTCCCCTCCCCAATCATCCAGTAATACCAGCCGGCTGTATAGAGCCCATGTTGGGTTTTGCCTGTTGAATGGTGGCTTATGGCAGCTAAAGACCTCTAGAGGGGGAATCCTGAGGGGATTACTCTCACGTTCTCCATGAAGTGGGAAATCAAAACAGTCTTGAGCGT
>CAAKHD010005177.1:210834-230086 GCA_901007705.1 Fistularia tabacaria | reverse complement strand
ATGATCTCAAACATCCAGCATTCCCCCACATGCACGTACAAACCGGAACCCGCACACACAGTCACTCTCTCTCACACACACACACACACACACACACACACACACACACACACACACAATACACTCATTTGCAATCATGCACCGTTACAGAGATGTGTGCGTGCATATACACACACACGCACACATGTAAACTTTGGGAATATTTGACACTCCCATCCCTCTTACCCATTGACACTCGGGCTTTTTTGATACCCAAGTATAGACATCCAACAAGGGCCAACTCCACTCTGAGAGGATTAGTGTAAGTCGGACTGATAATGAAATCATGGGCTGAGTAGCTCTTGGGCGGATTTTATACAAAAGAGGGCCGAGTTACTTTGTCTTTTCTTTTTTCAAGTCCTTTATTCTCTGTGGTGAGAACATTAAGAACAGTATGAATTCTGCAAAGCATGTCACCCTGCGGCCCCCACATCCCTCAGCGTAGGGAACCCCAACATTTCCCCGTCCGCAAAGAAACTACTTAGCCTGCTCGCATCAGCAGCGGAACGCATCGTCATGGCATTAATCTCCTGTAAGGCCTGCATCCTCTTTCACCACAAGAATTTTGACCGGGATTACACATATGATTAGTGTTCTCTTGCATAAATAGATTATTGCACAAGCAAGGTGGGAAAAAAAGTGAATAGCGATGTCATTATGCATTTCCGAATTATCATGAAAATACGAGGAGCCAGGTCATAATTCACTTGCTGAATGTATTTTTCTGCTTTTTGCTGACTGTTTTCAAAATTCTGCATTTCATCAACCGGGTAAGGAGCCCAGGATGGCACTCGAAACAGAACTAGACATGTTTGGATTTATCATGATCAACAATACGGTAAATTGTACCTTTCAAACAAACAAATTCATTGTCGCTGCAGCGATCCTATCCTTATGAAATGGACGTCTGATATTTAGAAATGCGGTCATTCTTCATTTTTAAATGATGCCTTAATGAAGTCATGACGATGATTAAGTAAATCGTGAAGTCATTTTCATGATCTACATATATATTCATATTTATTTTGCATACATTTCTATATCAATGTGTATGTTTATGGCAAAACATTTTAAAACTGTATGAGTTAACGATGGAAGAACCCATTCGTTTGTTGGTATTTCATTCACCAAGGAAACCTCAGACTCCTCTGTAGTGCGCTATTGTTGGTGTTTATTAGCTTCATTTTGTACCATGTCATAATTTATCATAGTATGACGTGATTTTTTTTTAATGTATAATTTTCGTTTATTTGACATAATTTCATAATATGTGACGCAACATCATGTGATGTCCCGTGATGTCATGTGATGTCATGTGATGTCACGTCACATCATTGTTCATAATATTATGTTTTGCTGCTTTGTATTACACTCTTCCTTTTAGTAAAAAATGCACATTATTAGAAAAAAACACTCCATTATAAGCCGAACTGAAACGTACGAAATGTTATTCAAGAAGCTGTCCACCCTCATCATCACACCATCAAAGAAGGATTTTCAATCCGAGGAAGTCATCTTTTAACGTTGTCGAGGGGAGTGAGTCATGCACGCCACCCTTTCAACCAGCTTTGAGGCAACAAATCCATAAACAGCTGTTACTCGTGAAAAAGAAAGGTTCAAATGTTGTGTTGGTGAACACAGAGAAACAGCTTTAACCATGTGTTCTTTGTTGGTTCTGGTCACAGAATAAAGATTTCCTTGAGGTGTCCAGCCAGTCCCAGTGAAACTGACCTGTTGCTAATGCATGCAAAGCTTGTGGAGAAATGTAGGTCAAAAGCTAATTACGTGGTCTAGCAAGTGGGGCTTATATCGAGATATTTCACAAGGACTACCACAGATATGCCTGCACATGCTCCCCTAAGACATGTATCATGTGATTGGCTAGGCTATTATTTGTTTGGGTATGGGATACAGTCACACCTTCACCTCATGAACTTAATGGTCTTAAAAAGCCAAAGTCCAAATGCCAATGCGAGCTGTCACGATGCTTTTGTTGACTCAAATCAAAGAGAGAATACAACGACAGCCATATTTGTCAAACCCATCCTTCATGGAGGGTCTCACAGAAGAGCGGTAATTTAGGGATCAGCAGTGAGAGCTACCTGTTGAGAGACGGAAGGTAAAAGGTATCCGAGGGCCTTCCCAGCATGCCTCTGTTCACAGCCAGGAAGTACAGTTTCAGGGCTTAGCAATGCATTCCACAAGTTGCCTCGACTGTGGGTTCACAGGAATGCTGCTCTTTAAGTGTGCGAGATTAATATTTAACACGGCGTTGGTTGAAAATGCTGCACAGAGTCTGTGGTTTGTGTGGCTCTGTTTTCTTAAGGGCTCTGCTGCCTCCGTTATCAGGTTCTTGTTCATAACGAAGTATTTATGGGTTGTCTCAAGTGATTGATGCACGGGAGGGTGTGTTGTTGTTGTCGGCGTGTTAGTGCTGACTTTTAAGGGCACAGGGTAATGCTGTTTTGAAAGAAGACTGCCATGTTTTTTATTCGCGGTTTGAAAAATAATAATAATATTCAAAGCTCAGACAAAATAGTGTACATTCTGAACAGCTCAAACATCGATGTCCCATAATATTTACATATAACGCAGGCTAAAAAAACTGGAGTACAAACGACACGCATGATGTAATGTGTAGTTACACAGCTTATTAGCATCAATCCCGTCCATAGAGATAAATTTGATCAATGAATATTGAATGACAAACTGTACATAATTGCATTCCATTATCACATTTCTGAGGATCGGGCTAAAAATGGATGATTTCAGATCAATCGTTTGGTTTTTCTTCTTCGGGAATGTGAGAAAACGTGGAATAATCCATGAAATGTGCTCGACATTTTTCAATATTCTAACAAAATGGAAACACTTTGCCGTCGTAAATTCACCCGAACTCCATCTGGACGCTGTTCTCAGCGAGTTTGCCACCCTGAATATCTCAATTGTCGATCTTTATAACGCAATCACCGCCGACACGGGGAACTTTTAACTTGTCACATCTACACATTGCTATGGCAACGGTGGTGATGGCTGTTGAGATATGAACAATGTAATGGGGCAAAGGGAGCAGGCTGAAGCCAGATACACAAGAGGGATTGGAAACTCCAGACGTACTGAAGATGTCTGCGGCCTGTCTTCATGCTTTAATGGCTCTTTAAATTCAAAGAGAAGGTAACCTTACATATATATATATATATATATATATATATATGTATACACATATATACACACACACACACACACACACACACACACACACACACACATATATATATATATACATATATATATATACATATATAGTGGTTTAAAGTAACAGCTGGCTGATATTAAATACCATAAAAAATTTTAATCACAATTTGAATTCAAATACAATAACAAAACAACTCTGCTGCTAATGGGCGTATGATAATATCATATATGTATATCTATATCTACTGTATTTAATCAGGGAGTGTTTTATTTCTTTTTATAAACGTCAAATGCTACAATTGACACAATAAATCTGAAAATTGAATGATTGAGGAAAAGACACAAAACAGAACCTCTGAGGAGTGACATGTTACTATGTTTTTCATATTAAATGTTTTATGTACTCGTAATGGGACATTACTGATATGTCTCAGCACCGCAGGGTTTACTTTAAGCACAAAAGGGAGGGATTAATAAAGTATACATTATATATTTATAAAAAAAGCGTCATCAAACACGACTCTCTCTATTAATATACAATGTCATTAGAATTCTGGGACAAGATAACAGAAACACTGAATAAAGATTTTGAAAAGTCACATAAATAGAGGGGAAGTTTCCAAATCTAAATTGCTCGGTGTGATCATTGCACTGATTGGGTGACAAACATGAAAAAGAGCTTTTCAATAACTCGGACTAATGTTGGGCCTTTGCTCGGACCGGCTGTTGCCCCGGGTGCGTGTGAAATGCTTGGTGTGGACAAAGTAAACCGTGGCCGGTGCCCATGCTCCATTGTCCCCAAAGCCTCCTAAAGAGGTCTCTTCACAGGTCCAGCAAACACACTCTCCAGACTCTTGGCATATCTCTGAAGATCCTCCTTTTGTATGTGAAAACACATTACTCTCTCAAGGAGAGGAACAGGGGAAACAAGGCAGCACTAGTGAAAAGGCTTAAGTATCTCAGCCCCCACCCCGTCAGACCTCCTCTCCTTCTTGCCAGATGATAATTGGGGCTGAAACACTTTTTTTTTGGTCCGAGCCTAATTCAGTGAGTAAATTGCAACATGGGAAAAACATGAATGGGGCCCACGCTGTGTGGTGACTCAGCCACAGAGGCGCTAAGAGTTGCTCTTTGTGGTTCCTCACAAAAGGGAAATGTTCTGTTAATCAGCATTGTCATATATGTAAGTGTGCTTTCCTTTAAAACCAGGTGATTGAAGGCTCACCTCCAAGTGTCGGGGTGGAAAATATTGATATAGAGGGATGAGCGTGAGGAATTAATCGATGGACACGAATAACCCGGCTGGCTGTTTTCTCGTTCAGTCCTTTGGTGGATCAATATATTTGTATTTAAAGTAATCGGCGGCTCGGAGTGCAATGGAACTGCATTAAACTCCCTCATCGCTAACAGTAGTTTAATTCATTGTTGGAAAATACCCGCAACGCTGACCTGAACAGCTTATGCTGAATTATTTTGCTCTGCTTGTAAGAAAAAAAAATTCAAAGCAGATTAAAATTCAACGAGGAATGCAAAAAATGCAACTGTGCAAGGATCAGATACAATCTATGCTCCGCTTTGCAAATGTTTACCTCACAAAATTCAGAGTAGACAAGCCAGAATATTCCTACACCGCTGGATGTGAAAGGCTTCACATGGGAATCAAGATTTATTATCAGCAACATATTATCACATTTTTATGTCCAAAGAAATTTGGAAATTGTGTCCTCCAGAGATGCCGAGTTGCAGGACGGAAACTATAAGCCTGCTTGTGTCCAGTGCGAAACACAAAGTCACTAACCGAACACGTGAAAATCAAAATATTGTACTGTTAAACCCAAATTTGCTCTCACCATTACCTTGTTTGGTGTACCAAGAGTAACGGTCCAGTCTGGCTCAACAGACTGCTTTTCAAAAATGAGAACGTACATCGAGAAGCAGGAAACCCGATCCCAGCCGGTCACCGGTCCTGTGAGAAATAATAAAATAAATACATTAAAAAAAACAACAACTTTTCAATCACAGATTTACTAGACATTAAATGGCAATTAATGAGGGGGGAAAGAAATTTAAAGAATGATCTAAAAAATTAGAAACTGGGAAAATGGGTCAAATGATCATCTGAATGGGAAAAACTGAAACATTTACAAAGACACAATAAAAAAGGAAAACATTCATTTTGTATTTTATAATAGCTGACCTGACTGAGATGTAAAATAAAGAACAGCTCTGACAAGAGTGGGTTCAATGGTGCAGAATTTCACAAGGCCGTTGTGCTAAAGAATATATAATATAATGTGATTGAGCATTATTTATCTTTTAAAAAGAAAATATGATATAGATGTCTGTTTACCACTTTCACACAAATTTAAACTCTTTACGAAAACAGAATGAAGGACATTGGAATCTGAAGGTGCTTCAGTTTGAAAAGTGAAAAGCGCAGCGTGTGTTGCAAAGATGGAGCTGAGGAAACTAATGCTACGCAGCTGGATATTTTTTCCGACTAGATGTTCCACACAACAAACCATAAAACCCATGCAGCACTTTTGCAACATCTTTTACAGCAACAACTATTATGGAATGAGGAAAAAAAAAATAATAATAATTCCACGGTAATCATGCAGGAAGTTGCCTTCCTACATCACACAGTTGCTACTAACTCGCGTAAGCTTTGGGTAAGTCCTGCTCACACCGAGAAATGGGTTGAAAATAAGAACAAGGATACTCAAAAGTATAGCTTCAGGCAATCTGAAGTGATAATTTTCCAAATTGCTAGTCTCCTCTTTCTTCTCTCTCAGCATACAAGTTCAAATCCCTCACTCAGACAGGCGACTCTCTCTCATTACGGCTCTCTCCGTTCACAGGTAGGCAAGGAAAACAGTAAAAATACATGATGCGCGTCCAAACTGAGCCACGCTATACAATAATACCTCAATAATAAGGTGTCATGATTTGTTTGCCAATTCAAAGGAAGGCTCACATCGATTCAGCCGAACCAAAACGTATATATTCGGATCACACCCAAAGAACTCAAACCTTAGATTGCATAATATTATGTTCATTTTCACAGTTTCATGTAATTGCGTACGCTGGTGAAGCTTCTTAATCCCAGACTGTGAGCTGCATTTCCTGGTGTATTCTTTATACTCCCTTGTTGCTAATGCTTGCAAACTAAGGAGCATAATGGATGATAATCTCCTTGGAATTCCTCAGCATTTTCTTGTAGAGGAGGGGAGTGCTGGACAGTGGGGTTGAGGGGTCAACGGGGACCAGTTTGCTGAGGCCCATCTGTCGGCCCCTGCTCTGTTTACGCATCATCTAAGAAGAGAAAGGCCGGCGTCTCAAGAGCTGTCCCGTTCTCATAAGGCCGCAGCGCTTCATATTGGTGGTAGAAAGAAAGAGGGGAGCTTGTGGTGGTCTGTACCCCTCCCAAACCTATATCAGAAAAGGCTTGTTCTCAAGTGTCTTTACTTAGATTCTGCAGAATTCAGTATATATATATTTAATATTATTATTGTTTTTAATTTATTATTTTCTTTTCAGCTGATGAAGGCTCGAATTACATGAAAGCATGACACGGAAAGGTTATTTTGAGAAGACAGGTGTATTTATAAACCGCTTCGAGGCATTAATGTGACACAAAATTATCTGAAAAGTCGCACTTTTGTTCATGCTGCTTGCCTTACATGCAGCAGCATTACAAATAGAATAGAGATATGAAACCGACATCATCTTGTCTGTGTTTGTCTGTTTTCTTTGAGGGCTTCATTCATATTAAACCCTTCTCTGCCGGAGCCTGGAATTCTTTCAGTGCGTCGTACCTGTCATTTCAGCTCAACTGTCAGTTGTTTTGTTCACAAAATCTATGATTATGGATTTTAATAACTATGTGTCTCTCGACGGGAGAAGGTTTGTTTTTTGTTTTTTGTTTTTTGTTTTTTTTTTTGCACCAGCTTCTCGTTGAATATGAAGCGATGATATACCCAAATGAGATGGTTACCCCAGCAATGTGAAACTACGATACTGTATTTAGAGTGCATTTTGCCTTAACTTGTAAAAAAATTACAGCCCTGGCTATGTGTTTAAGATGAGCTGAGTGCAGTCGGAAGGCGATATATGAGCGCCCCGCGACCACATTAAACAGCGCTTTAATATTTCACTTCAAAGTGCAGCAGCAGCAGAGCACTGACGGCAAAACAATAATTTTATATGTCATTATAAATATTAATTACAATTTAAATCTACATTTACTCAGGATTCTGTTAAAAGGAGAATCTCAGAGGAATGTACGCATTAAGGATGCATAACTAAACATCTTAATGGGTGTAAGGCAAAATGTATTAAAGCTGGTTGACTCACATCCAAAATGAAAAGTTTTCTACATTTCCTCAAGTCTGTGGTAGTTTGAAACTTTCCAGATCATTTTGAATGACGATCAGCTGCATTTGAATTTGAACCCTGTGCTTTATTGATATTGGGACCCAAAGTGCATATCCATGGTGCTAGGCTAAAAATATCTGTTCCGGCCAGCACCTGTCCCCCCCTTTCTCTGTGTTTCAAACCGTCATGCAGGAGTTCTGTGTTGTCAGTCAGAACACCTAAAGTCAACCCACTGCGGCCAATTACCCTGTGCTGGCTTCTTTCGAGGCGGACACCACCAGTCAGGGTGGCAGCTGATGTGCAGCACAGCAAGGGGACATGCCGTGAGCCACTGTGTGGCCACTGTAAGGCTAATACTGTTAAATGCATGTCCGAACGCGTGGCATACTAAGACTGTGTTGGGTTCGCCGACTGTGATGTGTCTTATTTTTCCCTCGTGTTTCAGGTAGTAAAGATTTTGTTTCCTTTTCCTCTACCTGCAGACACTTAGGAAGTGGGTTGTTCTCTTTGTGTTGTTCCTTCCTTTGCTTTGAGCAGCAGCCAACTACTGATTTAACAACTGATTTACATCTGGTTTTGTTGCTGGGCATAACTTAAAATTTGGCTTGTCCACATTCACTGTTAAAGGGTCCTGGCAAAAAATCGCTTTCGCTAGATCGTGTATAGTTTGACTAAGGAAAGTGTAAATTTGAGTTACAATGTTTGACCTGGAGTTTTTGGCCATGCCGACCTCAGGCAAGAGCCTGGGACAAAGTGACTGGGCTAGATGAGCGGCAGTGGTGTGGAATATAACTCCTTTCATAGCTCGAGGAGTGTTGGCCAGTGCCTGCCCCCGCTTTCTGTGTTTCAAATTGTCATGCAGGTGTTAATAGACTGCGGCTCATCAACGTGTGCTGACTCTTTTAAAGGCAGACCCCACCACGCAAGGTGGCAGCTGATGTGCAGCACGCCAAGGGGACCCGCTGTGGTCTACTCTGAGGGTGGCTAGGGCTAACACTGTTAAATGCATGTCCTGTGAGGTTTACTACGGCGGATTGTGAGGGTGTTGGGGTTGCATCTGAATTTTTCCCTCCTGTTTCAGGAAGTACAGATTGTTTTATCTGCAGACACCTAAGGTAATGGGTCATTCTCCTTATGGGGATTTTTATTCCTTTTTTTCCTTTTTTGACCAGTAGCCAACCTGTCCCTCGAATTGTAACTCTGCAGGTTTTTTTCCAGACTTTAATAAACAGATTTCTTGACTAACAATTGTATCTGGTTTTGTTGCCTCTCTGAGCCGGGACGTAACAATATCGGGAATGAAAAGTGTCTCACGTGGTGGGGATAATCCGCAGACCGCAGACCTCGCTCTGACAACTTACTCCTATCAACCAAACTGCAGCCCCAAATGGTCTTTGGTGGGTCCTTGTCTGTTCATTTTTTGTTTGAATTGGCAGAAATAGTACTTAATAACTAGAAGTAGAGCATCAGATCAATACTATTAACTTTGACAATTCGCATGCTCAAGTGAGCTGAATGAGCTCAAGCTCTAAACACACAAGCTTGTCTTTCTGGGAAACAGGGCAAAATCCCAAGGTGGTAAATAATGATAATTGAAAGTGTTGTATTTGCAGTCATTGGATCATTCATTACTTTCATTTTTATTTGTAAATGTTGCCGAAAGTTTTTTTGATCCGGAAGTATTATAACGTATCGTCACCTTCTCAAGATAATTCCCAAAGTTATTTTTATACTTAAATCAGCTCCTTCAACATGGCTCAGTTTTGTTTTTTTGTTTTTTGAAAACGACTTGGTGATTATTTTAAGGTGATATTTTGTTTTTTCTTTAATTTGGGATTGTTGGATCAGTGTGGCGGCGTGGGGGCACAGTGGTTGGTGCTTCCGCCTCACAGGAAGAAGGTCCCCGGTTTGATTCTGACAGGGTGCCTTTACTTGTGGAGTCTCCATGTTCTTCCCGTGTGTGCGCGACTTTCCTCTAAGACTAAATTTCCCACATGTTTATATGAATGGTTGAATGCCTCTATATGTGGTCCTGTGATTGACTGGCCGCCGGTCCAGGGTGAACCCGGCCTCTCACCCAATGACAGCTGCGATAGACTCTAACAGGATAAGGGGTATCAATAATGAATGGATTCATGTATGAATGAGACATATTGTAAACAGCATTTAACCACATTGACTTTATCTGCAAAAAGAATTAAACTGAGTTAAATCAATGTTAATGTTATTGTTCAAATGGGTGAAGTGGTTGGAAGAAGGGAGAAAAAAAGAAACAATAGAACAAAATGTGGATGTCTCTGAGGTTTGTTGGAATTGTGTAAACTAGGGGAATTCCTCGCGTTGGCAGATGCACCAGCAGCACGAGAAAGAGTCCCTCAGGCTCCTGTTTTGCATGTCCTGGCTTAACGAGACACCGCCTGAGGAGCTCAGACAAAATATCCCAACATTATATTTTTTCTTTAAACGTCATCATGCGTGAGAAAAAAAAATACAGTTAGCTGCCATGTTGACTCCCTGCGGTTCTGCAGAGAATTATAATTACGTAATGATATTTTTCTGAAATTTACGGCGTGCAGTAGGTATCAAGGATGAAATAATGGTGGAAATTGGGACAAATAGGAACATCAAAGTTTTTCTGAAACATTGAGACTTACTTTCTGTAGACAGACACAAGCTTGTAGAGACAAGCAGACGTGAACATTTAATAAATCTTACATAGAAGGAGGAAAACCCTTAACAGATTGATTAACTGCTGACAGCTTTATGACAAAATTACTATTGTTGCAGTGGGAGCACTCATCATTAGTTAAATCAATGGTAAGACAGGATCATTTATACTGCACCGCACTCCTAGTGTCTATGTCAAGCCTTTCATTTGGTCCCAGTCTATCAGCAGTCGCTCACAATGCTTTCCTAATAGCCAGTAGTTATGACAGTAGCTGTCGTGTGACATCTAATAGCTTTTGGGAAGTAAGCTTTTGTAAGCTTTATTGAAGTTCAAAAAAAATTATTGAAATAAGCCTCCAGATCATTAAATTACTTGTAAATAATAATAACATCAATACTTTTAGTGTTGTAAGGATTATTATTACTGATGTTTTTGTTGTCATGATAATGGTGATGATGATGATTATTGTTATTATTGTTGTTGCCATGATTATGATATCAATTACCATTATAGTAATTATCATTTTTCATAGTAGTTATAGTAGCAGTATTACTAATGGTAGAATTGGTGTTTTTGTTTTTGTGAAGACGATGATAATCATTATTATTACGTACCAGTAATACTGTTATTGCTATCATTAATTATTTTCTATTAGTCAATCATTCATTATGTTCCCTATTTTTTTCCCTGTTATGTTAGCAAGAGAATCACAAGATACAGTTTTATGTCAGAAATGTCATTAATCTGACTAAATGCCAATTTGAATAAATGTTATCAGTGTTCTGCCGTGAGTTGATTTTCAGAGGGGTGTAATTTCAACTTTATCTCTTGCTTCCTACTTCATCACATTTGCATGAAATTGCTTCTGTACGTATACACGGCGTGTGGTAAATGCGTGAAAAAGGTTTCAGGTGTTGGAAATTATTAGCTTGTCCACTATCTCACTCTTATTCCTCACTATCACGCTCTTTTTTTTATTGCCTTTTTTAAACACACCTAATCTTTTGTTGATTCTAAACTTTTCCAAACGGTGAAGCAAGACCACATTTTTTATTTATGAAATTATTTGTATTTACAAAAGCCGACAGGTACGGATGCATTTCAATTTTCCTCATAACTATAAGTCCAGTTTTCATGACACAAATACTATAAATATCTGCTGTTGGTATTATTTGTACATTTATCAATGCAATTCTTTGCATTATTTTTACCCATTTCATTACGACGTTAAAACTTTGATTCTCGTCTTGAGAAAGCGTTGATAAACGCGCTGATGCAAATGAAACAAAATGGCAAGTGGAAAAACACCCCAAACAATACCAACTTGTTTGAGTGAAATGATTAGGCTAAATCACATTTGTTTGGCCAAAGCAGCTTAAAGCGAGGAACATGTGTTGCCAACAGCATAATAACAATGACTGGAGAGGGGCTTAAGAAATACCAAAAGTCTGACTGAATAACAAATAGAATGGCCTCATTATATGTTTTAGGTTAATGTCTCAAGTTTAAACATAATTATTCATCAGTGGCCATAATGCACTGAAAATGTTAGGATTCTAAAATCTTAATTATTCGAAGGTGTTCATGTGGTTAACAAAAAAAGGCCAGAGGTCACGTGTCCAAGTGACCCAACTCCACATGTAGACCAAGGGGCGTTTTGGAGAATTCTTGTTAAAGAGTAAAAAAAGACACATACAGAACCAGCAACTAGTAGAACGGATACTGATGTACCTTAAAAGTACTCGGGCATCATTAGCAGGAGATGAATTTCTATTCTTAGCTGTGGGATGCTTTGAGCACTTGGCTCTTCCCCAGACAGAGCCTGAGGTTTAAACATCACGCGGCTAAAAATATAACCCTTAAAAGGAGATTTATAAGTTGTTCTGATGCTTCTGTTTTTCATCTGATGAGCCTGTAATGATGCCCGTTCTTCAGAGGCATCACTGAGCGCTACAAAGAATCCATACTCCCTTTTCAAAGCGGCCGGAAATTATTCACAATACTCGAGGAGTGCCAATGCCAATAAGAACCCTTGGTTAGAGGATAAGTCAACAGTCAAAGGCTGTGGTTAAGCCAAATCATATAACTTTCATCTTGACTCGTAAAATATGAAAATACGGATGTTGACACTTGTTATAAATATATCCACCTTATTCATCCATCGTTTTACCGATTATTGATTTACAACTCAGCCACACTAAGACCGACCAGCGCAAAACTCCTTCGGCTATAAGGGGAACTCTCAGGCAGGAAAGGCTATCCTGAATCCTTCAACAACAAACCATGGCGGGTGTGGAAAAAAACAACAATTCCCAGCTCCTAGCCTATCGTGCTCGGCACACTGACATATCAGGAGGAGTCACTGCTCCACAGTAGTGCTGCTTCTGTGAAGGCCAAACTTGATGTGTCTCTGAGACAGAAAAATCATTTGCTCAACTCATTAATGTACCGTCCCATGATCATTATAAACAGATCAGCGTGGAAGATCTTTTGGGGTTCTAGGATTGGAGGAAAAATGACCCCATACCTCTCCCTCGTCACCGATGGTGTTTCATGATTGTTGACTACACAGTGTAAGTGCTCACTGTGCCGCTTGCTGTAACTTTGATTCTCGCGTCGCTCGTAACCCTTTTAGGAGGAGGGGATGGTGTGTGGCGGGAGGGGGATCTAATATGCCTGGGGTTAGCCCCTTCATTCAGCAGCAGCAACAGAACTCCAGTAGTTAGTAACTTCATCTCATTCACATCATCTTTCACAAAAGGTGTGTCTGTTTACAAAACCCTGGCAAACGCAACACTTACCACGGCGGCGGGTACAAAGCCCCAGTCGAGTGATCTTGGACTCGCAATGAAAGATGAAAGCTTAGCCCGAGACTGGCGCTCTGAAGCATTCGTCTGGATGATGCGCTCATTGGCCCTCAGATGGACAGGTGGAGGAGAAGAGTGTGAGGACAGCCAAGAGAGAAGGACAGCGAGGACTGGGCTTAAGCCCTGGCAAGGCTGGGCTAACTTCATTCCTGTTTAATACACTTTGATATGTTCACTCCACCTGAGCCCAGACTGTGAGTGCAAGGGGCGATGAGCAGGGACTTGTCAGACGCTTTATGGGATGCGCCGTTTGTTTATTAATCACTAGGTTGTGTGATGTGTCTCTCATCACCCCAACAGGTATAATTAAGCTTTAAAGGGCATGGGAAGCTTGATGTGTCTGCAATTCATTTTGTTTTATCTCCTTGTTCCTTTTGAAGTCACTGCTGCGTGGGTAAGGTGTGAGTGTACACAACGGAGCGTGTGTGTGTGTGTGTGAGTGTGAGTGTCTGTGTGTGTGAGTGTGAGTGTCTGTGTGTGTGTATGTGCGTGCGTGTGCGTGTGTGTGCATGCGAGCGCATGTACAGTAGGTGAGCGTGCGTCAATCTCCGGAGATGTGTATGGTCAGAGCGCTTCTAAAGAATAAAGAATTTTCTCTGTGGTTCCCATGTTGCATGACCTTGAAAACGTCTGCTTACACGCCAGCTTGTTTAGCCTGACACATCGTGTTTAGCCTCAGCCAATCCGGTTGTTTTGAGGAGTGACAGTTCAAAGGTTGTCAGTTTGTGACGGCCAGGTATTTCGCTGCTTGTATGACATCTTGGGTTCCCAGCAGGCAGCTCAGACGGCCTGCTTTTCAGCACGGGTATGTGACAAACGTTGGGGGCGATAAACACAGAGCCGTCTTGTTGTGACTGACTCGGCTCTATTGACCCCATCGAAAGGTCAAGCGAATTGGAATATACATCAGAGAAATGTTTGTATTTCACAAGTCCCCTCCCCCACGCACTTCATCTCTCCTAATATTGATTTGTGGTGTCAAATGAGAAATGTTGAGTGGGACATCATGCAGGAATGTAAACAAAGCGCTGCAGTGCCTTCCTAACCACAGTCTTCCATTTCAACTCTTTTGCAGGAGCAGTCATCATCTCTTACCAGACATGAGTCGTGTTTCCCGTTTTTTTTTTTTAACCAATTAAACCATTAAAGGTAGGACCCAGTCTGATGTGGCCGCATCAGCAAACCTTTGCTTACAGTGATGCCGCGCTAGCGTCCACACTAGCTGAAGCACTTCTTGATCATGTTCCACGTTCTCCATCAGGAGCAGGCAAAGGTGTGAAGAGATGAGAAGCTCCCCCTGTTTACTTTGGCAGGGAAGACAGAGCCGGCAAACAGTCAGAAGCCTGTCACTTCTCTGGTTATGTCCCTTCGAATGTAAGGGAACTAATGTAGGTCGTGCAGACGTGTAACCCGCCAATGCACCGGGGAGCTCAGGTCAGACCAACATTTCAGGATCAGTCCTGTCTGGAAGGGTTGACATGAATTCCCCTGATATTTATCACACTCTGTTACATTTATAGAGGACTTGAACAGAAATATATTGACTTCATGGTTGAGGCATAAACAGGGAATTTCATTTGGGCTAATTAAAGCAAGAAAGATACTTTTAAATGATTTACACACAAATTAAACACTGTATGACGAATTCAGTGGTTGACACAACACTTCCTGGCTCCCCCGGCAGCACATTAAGATGCAAGTCAAAACCCTCATTTTCCACTGTCGAACTTTCCCATTCCCCCGCACCTCGTGGGCTGTCTTTCAGAGTCTTCAGTCCTCACCTGAATGCACCATGGGATATGCAATTAAGCGGTGACAGTCAAACATCACATCAGCAACTTCAAGCCTGCACGTTACAAATTTATTCCGTGCCCCAGGAAAAAGCCTCGCATTCACGAAAACGGCTAATTACAGGAGGAAAACCACTGTATTGGTATGAAATGGCTGGTGGGCCTTTGGTTGTTGATGTTTTTTTTAATGTTTGTGTTTACTTGTGAATTTTCTGGTGATAGTTAAACTGTTTGTGTCCTTTTTTTTCCCATAAAGTTTTCCGCCTCACAAGAGATCCAAAACTACTGCCTAAAAATGTATCAAAAGGACAATATCATATATTTTTTCACGCTATTCTTCAGGTATTTATTATCTATCCATTAAAAAAAAATCTGCTATGCATAAAAGTGAGTCAAGCATTCGAAAAAAATCTAAATATCGTGGAACTGTTAGGCGATTTTAGTGCATTATTGATATTTTAGGAGACCCAATAATCCATTAGGGAAGAATGCTGTTTAGGACTCATCTAAAATTTATTAAGGAGAAAAGCAATTAAACATACACATTCGGACTGCTATCTATGGCGCATCTGACAATGTTCCCGCCCCTTTTCACCTAAATATGGACTCATCCATTGTAGTATGTGGAGGGTAGGAGGAGGAGGCGACGAGGTTATGCGCAGATGTGGAAAGTCCCCAATTATGTGGTAATTCTAGAGAGTGGTTGTGATATTTATTCTTATTGCCCAAAAGAACTCGGCATTTATGAGACTCGCCACAAACACATTCCCCACTGCACAGGCAAACTTGAGGCTCCTTGCATCCATTCAATCAGATGAAATAGCCGATGATGATTTGTAGAGGAGCTTGAACAAAACTTGTTTCCATCCCTGCAAAGGTAATTCAGGTGCCGTGTTAAAAAGAGATTAGTTAATTACCTCTCCCGAAGCTCCGCTTGAGAGAGCTGATGAATACATGTACAAAAATAATCTCCGCTGCCATGACAGGCTCTCTGTTTGCAGCACTGTGATTATACTTCAAAGTGTTGAATCAAGCAAAGTTAAAAAAAAAGAAAGACAGTATGTTTTTAGGTCTGATTAACATGAAAACGACTTTAGACACATCTGATTTTGCATGCTAAATTTCAATCAAGCATCCTTTATCTGCAGGGATCGCGGCCACGGATTACGCTCATAACACCCGACAAAGGTCAATTGATTGTGCTTGAAAGGTGTGATTTGACTTGACTGCGTGTGCATTGTATGTAATCAGCATGGAGTCAAAATTTGGAGATGAAAGGAAATGTGTAGAAGTTGGAACGCTTCTCAGACACAGCAGGAGTGGCCATATTTCCAGTGCCCATGCCTTCCGAGAGCACAATTTATGGTCATTACAGTGAACTATTTCGAGCTATTGTGATGGATTTTGCTCAATTATTGTCCATTATGGAGAAAGATGGCAGCGCTGCCATGCCAGAAATTACTGGTTCCCTCTGCAGTGACATTCAGCATTCATGTTCAGCTCAGGAAAAACCCAAATTGAAATTCAGATGCTCTTCCGCTAATGAAAGCATCAGTTAGTAAAAAATTTTTGCTCATCACTCACAACATGAACATCAACTTGTGGTTAGGCGCAAAAGGCTGCGTATTTTACCTTCATTCAATCTCAGAAGTGAATGAGAGATACAAAGATACAAAGAGACAGATCAAGAAAACCTGAAATACAAAACAACTTAAACAGGTTTTGGCTGTGTAATTTTCTTCATCTCCATCACCTTTGGACCTGAAATTAAGAATGAGATTTTCTATTTTACAGGTAATATTTGTGATACTAATTGAAGACATAAAAGTTTGGACCTTTCCCGATGCAAATGGCCTAAACTCCGCTTTCTATCCATCAAACTAATAACATAGTCATTTATTATATACTACAGATTGGAGTTAGTCTTACACTGTTTTCTAGTCATCAATATTTTAGATGATCAATTATTTGTTGATTACTCAGATCTTGGCTTAACTGTCCTAGAAGCTTCCCGCTGCACAGGGATTATTTGCCCTGTCAAGAATACATCATTCATTCATTGCCTATATTGCTTATCCTGCACTCAGCGGGACTGGAGCCCATCCCAGCTGTCATTGGGCGAGAGGCGTGCCACACCTGGACCCGTCACCAGTCAATCACAGGGCCACGTACAACCATTCACTCTGTCATTCAGTCATCATACCGGGACAACCCGGAGGAATCCCATACGGATATGGGGGGGAACATGCAAACCTCGCACAGAAAGGTTTTGAATAATCATTCTTTCAACTTCTGAAACAAGAACTTTAAATTGTATTTCTAAGTTTGCGTTGATTCATTTTAAGTGTAAAATGTAAATCGCTAGAACAACAATAATAATACCGTGAACACACTTGACATTCAGCCGTTGAGCTCCCGGAACTGTTTAGCTCGTGCCCAGCTAAGTTGCAAAAAGAGTGTGTGGCAACTTACATGTGCAAACATGCACAACTTCAATAAGATCAGTTTGGAAGGAGGATATTGACAAGATCCAGTCAGTGGAGACAAAAGAAACACTTGTGTGTTTAGACAATCCTTTAGATCTCAACACTGTTAAAGCTCCTCCAATATTAGTTCTTTTGGATATAAACACACTTTCACCATTATGCTACTCGGAATGAGTTCAAGGTCTCAAAAGTGGATAACAGTGGGTATCTCTTCTTTTCTTCAGGTGCTATCATAAATTTGACATTGATGATACTTTTTTATATATAATTCGTTATTTCACCAGCTGAAATGAACCGCAAATGTCAGAATACTAAAATGTAAAGCTACAATGGGAAAACACACAAAACCTATAATTGATTAAGCTTGAATACTGAAAACTAAAACTGCATCTGAGACATTTTTCTCAATCTTTTCTCATAACTTTGCCGAACTCCGATGCGTCGATGTCGTTGCGACTGAACTCTCGGACCTCGACTTTTAGCTGACGGTGAAGTTTTCTCTCCAATTATGTTTTCCCGGCTTCGCTACGTCGCACAGACCGTCCTTTTCTTCACAAGCTCTCTGCTAATCATCCGGTCATTGTCCCACATGGGTGCTGACCCATGCACTTCTCTGGTCAATAAGTAAATCCTCCAGAGTCATCTTCTTGCCTTCCAGAAAAGAGCGAAGAAATAGTGGGTGAGCTTCTATTATTCCTGGCACCGGGGCACTGCAGTGGCAGTCGTCTCGCCAAAGCTACGACTGGCAGTCAGCAAAAACTTGAGGTAACTAAATGGGAAAAGTCCCAGCCAGTTGCACAGGGGGGGTCACCATGGTCCTCTGAATGCCACCATAGCCCCCAGTGGACATTAATCAAAATGGCCAATCAATAACTTCTCAAGTGCTAATAAGCACTGGCACATTTTGTGATATGTGAGCCCCTCCATCATTTCAACTGCCCCGAGATTTATAGGAAATCCATTGTTAGGTCCAAAGTATGAGGTAATGTAGCACTTAGTAAATTAAGTAAAACCAAAAGCCTCGGGTGATTTGTATTTCATTTACAAAAGACATGTCTAATCATTAGGAGCTCCATCTCTCTGAAAAGCAACCAAGCTGCTGTAATGATGGCTGTGCTCTTTTATAGCTTACTTACTCAGCAATAAAGCAGGAGATAACAGCAAACAGGAAAGCCTCCCTGTCTTCCTCTCCCGACTGCTTCGCTCCCAGATAGCCCGGGGGACTCCTACCCACCACCGAGTGATTAAAGTCATGTTAGGGAAGCATTATGGGTCAAGTCATAAAATAATTTGATTTCTGTCCCCCTCCATTGTCTCCTATCAAAGTGATTGGTCTCCTGGTCATCTCAGTGGCTGACATAATTGTTAATTAACCATTATGAGCTGCCCTCTCTCATCTATATCTCGTGGCAATTACTCATTTGACAACAAAGCAATATATCACCGTGTGTGATGCATGAACACCGACCCATGTGAAGATTATGGGAAGAATCAGTATTAGGAAAGTGTTGGTCACATGTGTCAATGTTTTATGTACTTGAGTCATATTTCCTACATGTGATATTGTCTACAGGTGATGCAGATGAACACAGGGATGTAGTTTCATGCTGATTTCACTCCAGACACACTGCGGGATCCTTCAAAAATAAAATTGAAAAAGAAGAAAAAGAAAAAAGAAAAAAAAACACCTTTTGCTCAAGTCATCAGCTCTTTGCATGTCAAGGTGAGTTGTCTTTTCAAAAAATACCACGGATAAGGTAAAGAAGTCGGGGGGGGGGGGGGGGGGGGGGGGAAAAGTTAAAAAAAACACCCTTTAAAATGGTATCCATG
>CAAKHD010005177.1:200536-210814 GCA_901007705.1 Fistularia tabacaria | reverse complement strand
AAAAAAAAAAGGAAGAAAGGGAGAAGGGGGGGGGGGGGGGGGGGGAGGGGCGGAAGAAAGTTAAATAAGACACCCTTTAAAATGGTATACATGAGGAAAAAGACAAACACTGTCCCTGTTGAAAATAAAAGCGCACACTGAAATCCATTCTGATGACAGTTGGAAGAATGCAGGCTTTATGGGGGACTTGAGCCCCATCTCTGCCATATCTTTTAAGCGTGATTATTTACTCAAAAAAAACAAACCAAAGCCCCAAGTCTGGCATTTTGGACGACAGGCCTTTGATTGAGCTCTGAGCTTGAATTCTTAACTAATAAATTGTTCCACCTCTTTGTCTAGGGCATTAACAGCAGTGGTCGAAGTTTTTCTTGCCCTAATCTCAAGAATGCAGCAGCCTCTTGAGAGGCTCAGGGGTTTCCTCCTCTCCCCCGAGTCAGGTCTTCACTTTGTTTTCTTAGAGGGCTCCGCGGACTGACAGGCCTTGCAGTTAGCTCTCCTCCCGACCATCTGTTTTCACCGATCCTGACTGAGCACATCAAAGTCAATCACGGCTGTAAAGCATTTTAAAAGTCACACACCCCGCGCGCCGTGTGCGAGAAATAAAGCAAACTTTTCATCGCGTTCACAAAAAAAGACGGTTTGGACTGCGCGATTGTGTGTATGGTTTTCCATGTGAGGGGTGACCTGGGAGGGATCCCTTAGCTCATAGCACAGGTATGAACAGCTTAGCTTTGTTCACTGCTTACTGTGACGACAGCTTGGTGAGTCACACGGACTACCCTCCTTTGGTTGGGTTCCAGCCATTCACTGACAACTCCCTGACAATAAAATAATCATTAGCGAGATTGAGACGCTGAACACAGTTTTGAAAGGGGCAAAATTGATTTTGAATGGTGATGGAAGGCGTTAGACACGAAACACTTTGCAACTGTAAAACATTTGTAAGTGATGTCAAAAAAAGATTTGCTTGACAGAACATCGTTAAAAATCACCTATATCACTTTTTTCCCTTGTTTATTAAATTTTGTCTTGTATATGTATAAATAGAACATGTATGCTTTCTGTGTGCATATGTATACACACACACATACATGTACAGTATATGTACATACTATTTTTATCAGATAACCCTCAATCGGTGCTATTCACCTCACATATAGCCGTCCTAATATTAATCTCCTAATGCAATATTCACTTCAGTTCACTGATCTATAAATGTAAAACGGTCTAGAGGGGCAAAACTGAAGTATGTAATAAAAAAAGTCACTCAAATTATATTGTACAATAATAATAGGGGGGCATAAAACATTTAACAAGTTGCGCTGCTTTTCCTTATAAATTCATCTTTTTCCAATTTGTCACACATTCAACTCATACCACTTATTTGTTTATTTATAAAACGAGTGATCTAAGTTTGATTGTACTTGTTGCAAGATTTTGGACGGACTGAGCATTTTTCTACTATGGTGACCATAGTATATTTTCTATTATGGTGACAGGACTAAAGCACTTGTTCTCACAGAAAAAGAAACAGGAACAAAAATTAGAGTTGAATGTTTAGTGGTGTAAAAATGCCTGTTCTTCTAGATAGTGTTTATTTTTTATAATCTAATTTGGTTTTACTGTGCTTTGTTATCATAATCAGTGCTGCCCGTGAAAGTGGTTTTGTGGGCTTTGATGACCAATGGTCAGAGATTTGACACTTATCACCCCAGAATGATATTTATGAACTGATTATGTATTTTTAGTTAAATAGATAGCAACACTGAGTTCAATGTTTTGTCTGGATTAAGAAACCATACACTGTAAGCTAAGTCCAAGATTTCTTCCACTGATTGTGTTAGAAAACCAAAATAAATTGCATGAATAAATCAGTGCACTAGGGCAACCAAATCAAATACTTGTTTTGTCTATATCCACTTTTCTTTTCTAAAAAATCAGGATAATCTTCAAACCAGGTTTACAACATGCTGAGGCACTTTACCTTTCCAAATCACTGCACTTTGAATTATTTTTTTTTTTTTGTGTAGCGGACTGAAGGGCGAGCGACTCTCACAGCCAATCAGAAGCATTAATGGAGCGCGGCGGCCGGAGGGGGGCTTGTTGCCTAGTAACCACTTAAACACTGCGCTGATAGGATGGCTATGCGGAAGGTTTGTATTTTAGCTTCTAATAACTCTTATTTGCCGCAATGTGCTAATTTCTGAGGCGGAAACTACGGGTATAATTTGTTTAAATATATTATTGTATCAATACAGGAACTTTTTGTGCCATTTCACACTTTTCTTGAACGACTTAATAGCTGAAGCCGAAGTTGTGTTGCTTCCACGTGTGTTTTGCGTTAGCTAATTTAACGGTATAGTGAATGTCCGTGTTTCCGATACGATTCCTGTTTATCTTTAATAGATATATAAACTGTTTGAAAGAATAAAACAGGCTCTGTGAGGGAACAACTCAAACAATCCAGCTATACTTGGAGTCATTGTAGCCTTAGCGAATTGCATCTTTACATGCACCACCATTATTTGGCGAAAAAAACGTTGTTGGCAATTGATACAGATTTAGTTGATGCTTTTTGAGTAAGTCTGGCTTTGAATATCAGGAAATTTAGGTTAAGTATAAGAAAAATCATAATTCCGATCAATGCATGTTATACAGGAATCAACACCAAAACATAGCAAGTTGGTGATCACTTCAGTTGCATTTCAAGACCACATCACACGGACCCTGCTCCTTCCAGAATGCTTGCTTTCCGACCCTATGCTGAGATTCAAAAGAAAAGCCACCAGGCAACCGCCGAGGAAACAAGGACAGGAAGAAAGGGACTTGCGGGGACGAGATGGGCAAGAAGAAGGAGAGTATGTGCTTGATGCAGCGCGGCCACCTTTAACATTGGGTAGGCCAGTGTTGGGAGAGTAGACATGTCTGGCACCTTTTTGTGTTTCATTCTGGAACGTCGTGCTTATATTTCCATTTTCCCCCTCCAGCTCAGAAGATGGGCTTGGTGGCCTCCCCATTGGGGAGGCTGACAGAGGATGAATGGACTCAGGTGAAGGCAAGGTCTGTTCAGCAGGGGGAATCGGAGCAGCCCTGTGCAATTTGCAGGGAGGCGTTCTGCCTCCAGCCCCAGGTATTCCCCAAAACAGCAGCTACTGTTAGTACTCTGGGAGAGAGTGGTTTTTGTGTTGTTTCTCCTTGTATTTCAATGCTCTGTGCCTCACAACAGGTGGAACTTGTGTTTCCCAGTATACGTGGGAACAAACACGCACACAAATGCACACACACACACACACACACACACACATACTCAGAAACACACAACCACCCTGCAGTTCCTATATGTTTTAATCTGTGTAGACAACTGTACAAATTTACCCATACTGCCTTGGAACTCAACTGTGACATGATGATGTAGCAATCAGTGTGTTACTGTGAGGGTCATTCAGTCTTTTACACCTTTCCGATCCCCTTTTAAGATGCCAATCTCCTGAAGAATGCGGGAATAGAAAAGGTGGCCTCACAAAGCACAGTTGCCATAGATGCACATGTAAATATTAGTTTGACTAAAGGATAGAAACGTTAATTAGATCCTGCTAACAAGGGGAAATGTCTAAAGGGCATTTTATGAAACCCTTGCATGTTGTAACAGGGAATTTATAGACCATAATTTATCATTACAATTACAAAAGGCTAAACAAGTGTAGTTTTACCTAAGCTTTTGTGGAGTAACGTATTTAGTGCTCAGTCCAATTCAGAACAACTCGAGTTCAGGATTTAAAGAGAAAAACTTCCTTTTTGCTCTCTATTAATTTTTTATTGCATTTCTACATCCAACCATTAACTATAGCTTGTAGTGAGAGGAGAATTTTCTCTCTGGTCTAATGGCTTGTCGAGCTCCTGGAAATTGTACACTGCGGGGGGCCCTTTCACTGGTGATGGAGTGTGTTGGCCTGGCCAAAAACAATGGGAAATCAATATGCCTCCCCCCTGCCCTGAGATTTGAGTAAACTGGTTTGTGTGCCAAGTCCCATAGCTGTGGCCGTTTCCTTTCAGACGATAAAAGAGTCTTTCTCATAGGTAAAGGAGCCTATGGTCCAGGTTCCTGCCGGCCCACTGGGGGTCACGCTGATTCCCTCTATCCTCTGGGCAAATAACACTTAGACACACACTTTCACATATATGCCTCAATATAGGCAGATTGAGAATGGCTCGAAGCTCTCTCTCTGTCTCTCTCTCTCGTACACACACACACACACACACCACATGTGTTGATGAGAAGGAACCCTGAAAGCAAATGCATGTTCAGAAGCATCCTCGAGAGATAGGGAGCCAAACTGTGAACTCAAATTTGGGTTTGAATCTAATTTTGCTTCACTGCATGCATGGTGCTGTTTCTATATCATATGAATCAACCAACTGGTTTCACACTGTTCTTAGGTGCTGCTGTCCTGCTCCCATGTGTTTCACCGAGCATGTTTGCAAGCGTTTGAGAGGTTTTCTGGGAGAAAGTGCTGCCCGATGTGCAGGAGGGAGCAGTATGAAACGCGGATAATCCACGATGCCGCTCGACTGTTTAGAAATCAGTGTGCCACCAGGTAAAGACGTCAACAATTGCTTTTATGTTTCCATAAATGTATTGACCAAGCCCTCAAATTCCCCAAAATTTGGACACCCCCTTAAGTCAATTGGTCCAACTTTTCAAGGCATAATCCCCCAAATAAAGGTGACAGAAACGTTTGGCGACCTCTTGCAGTCATTAAAATTGTAGGATGCACGCTCACAAAAAATTAGTTATTTAAAATTGAAATTTAAATGGTTTTTCTCCCAACTAATTATGGCTATTTATTTTTTGGGTGATATTGTTTTTTCTTCTAATTTGTAGGCAATGTCTTATTCATTAAATATAAAGTTTGATAATTTTTTGTGAACTCAAACATTTCTATTAATACTTGCTCCTCGTGTCTGTGAGTTCTTGTTCATTTGTCATAATTTTGTAAACTGTCGTTATGAATTCGAAAAGAGAAAATCAGCAACACTAGAATAATAGAATTGTCAAAAAAAGAAAGTGGTAAGCAATTTGTTCCTTTTTATCTTTTGTAATATTTGTGGCCTACATAGGTTATTTTATACCTTTTTTACATTTTCTTGACTTCTGGAAATGATTATCCTGTACGGTTTGTATCTCCTGTGCCCTGTGGGGTGGAGACCCCACGATGGGACCATCTGACAGCAGTGATATTCCTAAAGTAGCAGTGACATCCTTTTGGGTTGCAATGCAGAAAAACTCCTCTTTAAAAAAACTAATACACAAAATGCACATTTCCGGTATGGTGTGTTGGAGATGTTTTAGCAGTTTAATTGAGTGTAAAGCCGCTGTGACGCTGAAAAAGAATTTTGCCAAAAATCTACACATAAACTAAGTGTAAAATGAAAACACTGAGAAATGATCAAGCTGCACTCATCATATCTCCAGGACATCGAGTTTTTAGATGAAAGTGAAAACAATGTATTCAAATGATTCATCTGTATTCACAGGATTCAGGCCTGCTGGCGTGGGTATGCTGCCCGAGAGGGTTTCCGAGAAAAGAAGAAAACCATTTGCCCAAAAGACAAACAGCTGAGGCGCAAGTTTTTCGAAACAAAGGTGTGTTTTGGAGTTCATCCCTAAATCAATTGTTTTGTGGTAATTTAAAAGAAATACATTAAACGTCTTACTGGTTGCAATGATAAGAAAAGATAGTAATGAAATTGCAGTATAAGCTGTTTGCTATGTTTCACCATGACGTTTGAGTGTTGAGTCATTCAAAAGAAGGCTATAACAAGGTTGAAACTTGGGTTTTAGGGGCAGTCTGACCCCAGACCTTACCTATCCTGTGCATACAAACACACGCACACACACACACACACACACACACACACATGCAAACACCTCCCTCTACCTGCTGTCACCCACTTTAGCTCCTTTGATGCTTTGTGTATCATATGTTGTTTGTCCTCTAATATGGAGAGTTTTGTGTTTCAGTCAAACAGTCTGGACATTCCAGGCCAAACACAAAAGCACAATGTCCACTGTGCGTGTTCGCTGTGCGGGTCTTGTATTCCCCCATCGGTCGTGTGTGTCGTCCTGCAGCGGGACTACAATGGAGCGGAATGGGTGGAGGTGAAGAGTTGAAGCTGACTGTAGTGTTTGGATACTTGACGCAGGGAGCCATTTCAGATTTTGACCTCTTGTCCCATTTGAAAGCCATAAATCATGCAATGACTGGACTTGATGGAGGGAGCATTTCAAAGTGGCTGTTTGTTGGTCTTCGGTGCACCCGGTGCATTCGCATAGGCTCTGAGGAAAAGGGAACATTGCCACCTAGTGAACCACTCCCAACTGGGGGTTCTAATGACCATAGATAGTCAGGTCAATTTTTCTCTCAAAGTGACGTCCATTGTTTTCAATTAAGAGATTGGGGGCAGTTTTCAAAACGTAGTTTAATCAGTATGAGAAATGAGCAGAGACGTGCTGTGCAATGACCCTGCTTTGAAAAGTCAATGACACACACTATGTATGTCCAGTCACTTTAGAAGACCTGACTGGCTAAACCCTGCCGTGTGGTAATCGTGCACGTTCGCCTTGGACTTCACATGCTGATTAAGCAAAACTGAAAAATGATTGAGGGCACTCTCATAATATGAAGCAAAGTCCAGGGGGCTGTCCCTCCCAATCCCCCATCACCCTCATCATCTCCCCTGTAAACCATGCCTTAACATGACACATAAACAAAGACGCCGCATTTGCTAAGCCAATTAACTCCGTTCAAACACATTAAGCCATGTCCGCATCCAATGTGCCTTGGAAGGAGTCATAGACACCGTCAGCCACTTTACATTCAGGCTGTGTGATTCAGCGGTCGTGGGTGGTCATGAGATTGTCTCATATCTTTTGTCACACTGAGGATGATCTTCAAGAGCTGCAAGCTGCGCAACGCAGCGCTGACAGGTCTGATTGACTTGATTTTCAAGGGGAAGACTTATTTGCTTAGCTGACTGTAAAGCAAACAGGCGTGTTAGTGCCGGGCTGGAACCTGCATGAGGCGAGGAAACCTATTCTTTCTGTTTTCCATGTAATAGCAGGAGGCAATAAAGCATCTTTGTACCTTGGAACTACCGGTAATACTTGCGAGGGGGAAAAAAAAAACAATAAATAAAAACACCTATCGAATATAAGCCGGTCATCACAAATCTTATCAGCTAATCCAGATTCACAGCTTTCAATTTGAACTCGCTTCAGAGGTCCGACCCTGAGTCAACACATTAAGGGGGACGCTATCGACATCTAGACGGATTGCTGCAAGATAACACCTCTGCACTCCACCTTCTCATCTCCTGTTTTCTCCCATCCACATCTACCGTGGTGGAAGGCAAAGTTCACCGCAGGCTGTACTGTTTGCATCTCCTGTCAAAAGGGAGCCTGGCTCATAAAACCCTCCATCCGAATGGTTAACAGTTGTTTAATTAGTGATAAAAGCCCAGCTATAAACCAATTGTGATGTTACTGTGACGGGCCAGGGGGTTGGGTGGTTTGCACATGTTGTGCAGCATTTAAATGAAGAGATGGAACTATTAGTCAAGTGAAAGAATATTTTGAATTCTTTTGATAATAATTAACATGTAAGTCAAGGACACCAAACATACAGCTTTGGCATTTTTTTCCCAACCCAGACTCACTCACATGTTTTGTCTGCATGAAGTAATTTGAAAATGTTCAGTGGGGGACAAAAAACAAATTACACAGCCCAGTTGCATTGTTGGTTTCCTCGCCACGTACAGTAGATTGGTCTTCAATCACTGGATCGGGCTCACTGGGTTGCCATGGTGATGGTTTTGTTATGGTTTTTGGGAGGGGTTTTTTGCACAAGAAGTTGTCTCATGTGTCTCATAAAAGAAATGTGAATGAAAAATGTCTAACACATATCCTGTGTCTTGGACAATGGGGAGAACATCACTCCGAGTGTGGATAAAAAGTGTGTGTGTGTGGTTTTCCAAGGTCTCCAAGCAGCTTCATTTTTTTAGTGCTTATCATTAATCCTCCATATTAATGGGAGACATGGCTGTATCGATCTGGCTGTTTAACAACTGCACTCTGTCAGTGTGCATCAGCCGTTACAGTACGCAGATACACAATTAGCCCTCGCCAAAAACACACAACTCTATTGTGTCACTGAAAGAAACATGCCTCCTTTGTGCCACTAAAACGGTTTTTCTAATTAGTTGCAGGAGCTGAATGACAGCTTTGTCCAATACTGTCATACCGACACAGAGGCTTTTCTGAGTGATATCGACCGCTCCCTGTCATCAAGCAGGCGAGTGTTCCAGCAGCTGGAGAGAAAGCACATCCCAGAACCTCGCGAGAACGACTGGGAGCGAATCAAGACCCAGGTCAGGAACAAGAGACAATGAACCGCAAGCCACTTGCATAATTAAACACCCCCCCCAAACAAAAATGTAATCCTAGTCTAATTCTTAACCCAGCCTCACCTTTTCCACTGACATGCTCACGCTTGCATGGGCACGACAGCATCCCAGCTGTTCTACAGACAGTACACATCTCTCCAGAGGTGATCATTCACTTAACCAAATAATCAATAATCCTGTTTTTACACAAAACACAAGCAGTTAGAAATGCATGGTGGGCTTTTCATTGCCTGAATGACATATGACATTAAGACCATCTCTTTCACAAGGCTCTATTGTTGGCTGTTGTTGCAGCCAGTACCATTTTCCATAAAAGGGGTGCAGTGTGTGCAGAGAAGATTTTCTTTCTCTGGTGTGAAAAGGTTGTGTTCCAGTCAGGAGTGGCGCAGCCTTGACATGGAGTATTAAACATTGAGTGTGCTGTCAACACATATTGCACCCTTTTTTTAAATAAATGCAAACTCCATAAAACTGAGTGCGACATCTTATGGCCCCTAAACGCAGGAAGCTGCCCCTGGTTAATTATTGCCGAGGTTGTGTTTGCGTTATTGTTTTGAGAAAGATCACTGACAAACATGTCATTCTGTTTCCTAACTTTCCAGGTAGTTACCACAGGTTTAACTAAACCGCAGCAGCTACATAACTTAGCAGTATCCCAAGACTGAATGACCGTGAAAATACTACATTTCATCCATTCATGTTTCTGTCGCCATTTTTCTCCCCAGTTGCCGTTAACAGGGACTGCATTGTTTTTCATCTGTGACAGGTGACTGAGAGGGGGGTCTGGGACTGTTCCATCTGCCTGACAACCCTGACCGGCCCCTGCATCCCGACAGAGACTCCTCCATCCAACCATCAAGGATACAGACGCACTGTGCTTCTGTCCTGCTCCCACGTCTTCCACCAGCTCTGTTTGGACGCCTTTGAGGCTTTTACAGCCGACGGCAAGCCGACCTGCCCCCTCTGCAGATCCCTTTACCGCAAGAAAATAATTTAAGGAAGACATAACACAATGAGTCACCTTAAACAATACAGGAGTTTTGGCCCCCTTTGTTGCAGACAAAGTGTTTTTTGTCTTGGAATACCAAGATTAACAGAACTGTTTTTGTAGCATACTGGAGAATATGGACTTATTAGAGAAGCTGTGCAGACGACGCAGAGGAAACCCGAGAAAAGTTAAAACAGAAACAAACTGGGGAAAAAAAGGAATTCACTCAGCCCAGTATTACAAGCTGAATAAGAGACTATAGCGAGATTTTAATATGGGAATGACTCCCAAAGTCATTTTGAGCACTTGGAGAGGTGTTTCAATGTTGCTGTGTCTGTGGACACATCTGTTGTTGTTGTGCTGTGTTGGTCTCTTGATGTGAAGCCTTTGCAAGATGGCATCTTGTGTTCCGTTAGTTGAGAAAGCCATTAGGTGGCCCGGGTTCCATTTTTCAGGGCAAAGCGCAGGAGGATGCACCGACTCCTGGTGTTGTTGCACTGTCAGGTCGCCTGGCAACCAGGGTAAAACTAGCCATTGCTTTCAATTGTCTTCTAATCAATGGTTGTAGTTCACTTTCCGTCAAATCAGAAATATGTGCACTTATAGTAAGTGCACGGACATGACAGCTAATTTCAAGGATTTCTCCCAAAGCAGACTTCCTAGTCGTACAAGTGAAAAATGTTAACAGACTTTTCCTTTTTTTTTTTTTTTTTAATTTGCAAACACACAAAACATAAAAAAAAAAAAAAAAAATCAAATATGATAAAACAAAAAAAAAGAAAACAGAAAAACTGTAAAAAAAAATAAATTCACAAAACGAAGAAAAA
>CAAKHD010005177.1:153877-195439 GCA_901007705.1 Fistularia tabacaria | reverse complement strand
GAAAACGGAGACAAACCATCTGCGACGGTGCGACGACTGCGGGAGGGAGGGAAGGAAATGCGGGCCTTTGCTTGCGTTGTGGGGGGGGGGGGGGGGGGGGGGGCGGAATCCGCTGCTGACCGTATAATTACGGTTTCAAGAAGGGCTGCCAAAAACAACAAAAACACATTTTAATTTTCCTTCTGAAAGACACATATTTTAATGGCGCAGTCTGATATATTATTGGATTTTCAATGTCAGGATTTTCGGAAAAATCCTCAAGATGAAAATTGATTTTTCGTAAACTTTGATAAATGCAGGACAGCCACCAGTTTTAATGAGAGGGAAAATGAAGAACTACTTTACTAGACCACTGTAACAGGGACTTCAGCTGAAGACAGGCACGGTTTGGAGATCGGCAGAACATCTGGTTGGATTCGATCCATATTCAAATTTATCCTGATAAGTAATGTGTCACAAGTTGTGTAGGGGAGTGCTTTCCAGATCAGACTGTTGTCGACAGGTTGGCCCGTGGCACCAGGGACACTGGGGGCGACATACGTTATGCCAACACACTCAACACAGCAGCAGATCTTCTTGGGGAGAATGAATCGTGCTGGATGCTAACCGAGCATCTGCCGTTGTTTTGTCACTTTTCGGTATATACGGCCTTTGCGGCAAACCCATTTCTTTTTTTTATTGGTTGTAGGTAGAAAAAAAAGAGGTTTCCTAAAATCGTCATGAAATAGGATAAGACATGGACGTATCTTTTTTTTCACGGTGCAGTGGCCTAAGAACCCCTCACGTCAAAACACCAAACCCCTCGTCGTCTCTTGAAATCTCACGCCATCGCACTCGGGTCCCCATTCCTTTTTCTGGGAGCATTCCCCCCCCCCCTCTTTCCTTTCAACTCCGTTTCAGGCAATTATCGCCTTCTTGATCGATTCCGCATCACAAAGCACAACCTGTTGATATTTTGCGAAGCTTCCAGTACGCCAGTGTATGCTCGCTATGTGCACCCCCCAACACACACACATGTGCAAAAGTGCTATTTGAACAGCTGTACTTGGCAGCCTGCATGTTTATTAGTGTCATCGTGATGGTGCATTTTTTTTATCCCCTTTCCCATCGCTCCTATTTAGCATCGCCACGGGAACACACAAAAAAAAAGAGAATTCAACTTTCAGGCTTGCAAACCCTTAATGACAGTGTTTGTGGCAAAGACAAGTTTTATGCTTCCTAGAAGGTTATGTTTGGGTCAATATGACTTTCTAAAAAAAATTCGACGGTACCTGCTGCGGAATGTGTATAAACAGATTAGATATGGTTTATCTGATACATGAGCGAACATATCTCTAACACTAAGTAAAAACACACAAGCGCGCGGCAGGCAACACAAACACGCTCACCTAGAGTCCGAGACATCACTGGAAGGGCTGAACTCAGGACCAAGATTGACACGCAGCAACCAATAATCTGCAAAATAGAAAATATTGGTTAGGAATCAAAGTGCACAGACAGAACACAATGTGGGTTCAAAGAGAACACGCTGGGAATTGAGAAAAAGCACTTATTGCACGAATAAAGGTGATGCGTGTGTGCGCTTGCACGCACACACATAGCACTCGATGTTAAATTGGGCCTGCATATTGTACAGTTGATTCCTCTGAAGTTGCTCATTAGCAGGTTCTCGGCATTGTCTGAGACATCATGGCTAGTTAACAGGCCTCACCACTCCCAAACTCATTTCCAAGTGAATTGGTGCCACTATGGGCCAAACAGAGCACACATGCCACATGAGGAAGAAAAGGGCTTGCACTTTGCCAGTGTTTGCACAACCCACAAACAAATATTGGCCATTGAGTGGCCCTGAAGAAAACATTAGTGAGCAGTAGGAGTTCGGAGTAGGGAGGAGCACACAAGGGGGGGGGGGGGAGGAAACAGATGAAACACAGGGGGTCCCAAACACTTCGGCACCTTAGGAACATTCTCAGCAGCCTTTGCTGCCCCCCAGCCGCCCTGCCCCCGTTTCATCCAGCCCATCTTTACCGTTGTCATGGTTGTATCATCCTTCCTGGGAGTGAGTCCCTGAAAGAGGCGCAGGCTATAGAAGCCAAGGACAGAGGACACCATCAAGTAGCTGTTCAGCAAATCAGTCAAGGACCAAAAAACAATTCTCCGCTGGTAGAAGAGGCGCTTCATGGAGTCAGCTTTTTAAAGTGTCCCGAATCTGCACCTTTTCACCTTTGAGAAAAGGTGACGAAACAGCAGAACGTGTCTCCCGGAAGGTGCGTGGCAAAGCTATGTCCTGGGTAAACAAAGCTGGCTTGCCAATGTTGCTCTTGGCCATGGAGCATGGTATTCTAGCCACAGACAAAAAAGGGGGTGGGGGGTGTTAAAGGATACAACATGAGAATGATTTCCAAAGCTGCCTGAGCCACACCAAAAGTGGACAGAGAGGTGTCCCCGATGCCGCGATCCTGGAAAAAGCAGAAAAAGAGGGTTACTGAATGTCATCGAACTCATATGAGCGCATGACTGCGTGCAGTTGCACATACGTGCAATTACAAAAATCCTGCAAAGTAAGTTGCTGTGCATGGAGAATTTCCCCACTTGAGAAAGACAGAATCAAACCGGCTGAGTAATGAATGGAACAAGATGAAAGAAGTTCTTTTCAAATCACTGTCGATCATACAATATGTGAACAGGTGTTCAAACAAAAACGGCACATTGCTCACAGTGAGGAGAGTGAACGAGCTGAAAGCACGGCGAAAAAAAACCCAACATAAAAACAACAAAACAAATACTTCAGCAAACACACTCGACATACCCCTGCATCCCCTTAGGCCTTTTGAAATTGGAGCAGGAAAGAGATCCCGTACATCTACATACACTGCACATACCAAACATCTGTGTTGTCAAATGATAAATATTTGCTTTTGTTGGACTTGGCACCAGGCGTGATCTCAGGAGGACCTCTAATGTATGAGACACGTAAAATATTTTACAAGTAGGTAGCAACTACAGATTCACTTTGAACCTGTCTGAATTATACGGTCCACAATGCATCCATAAGCCCAGAATCTTGAAATCTATTGAAATTGCACCATCTAGACAGGCAACTGAGGCTCTGATTATTACCTCTTTAAGTTTTTGCAAAACAATTCTCTTCTTCTTGAACAAACACAAACACAACACAAGTGCTTCGTGATCTGTGCCGGGACACGAAGGAAGGATTTGTTGTTGTTGAATCTGTAAAAGGTGATGAGTAAGCAAGGCAACTCTGCGGCGTGACAATATCAAACATGGAATTCTGAGGCGCCATTCATCTTGATAAAAATAATAAAAAATTGCCTTTCTCTAATTTCAATATTACAGTAAGCCAGATTGCAATTTAAGGACATTTTGATTTGTTGAGGATGGTTTCCTGCACTTTGAAGGCAAATGATAACAAAGTAGGGCTAATCAGCTGATGTGCTCTGTTTGAGCAGAAATGCGGACTGATTTGAACGGCAACAACAGATTACTATAAAAACACACGCGAAAATGTTGAAAAGGCCGTAAACTAAATTAAGATCGTGCCAAACACCTTGGGTGATCTGGCATTACTGTTGCTTTCTTCCTGCCCTTTTTAAAGTTTGTGACGGGACAGGGCACAAGAACATCTCGTATCTTGCCATTCAAGCACGGTAAGCTCACGAACGGGAGGCCATTCTCTTTTCACCATGAAACCAATTCATGCCGAACATCAGCTATAATCTAGTTAAACAACTAATCCAGCTAGATCATCCTAACTAAATTGTATGAGCTGAAGTATCATCAGTGATTTAATAATTGAATGTTCAGCCAAGAGAATTTTTAACATGCAGTTTATAGCGAGGGGCTGAGATTATTCGAAACATTCGGATATGATCGTCACCTGCATAGTATGTAAATCTCCTATAGTTCGTACATTTTAATCATTAAGTAATTTGATAATCAAAAATACTTTAACACTACATTACATTTTACTGTACAAAAGACAATGATTTCAACTTGGAACGCAAGCAAGAAAAGGTTATTGTATATACCTGCAAGGTGCAAATGTATCCAGGTAAGATTAACACGAAAAGCCGATTTCACAGAATGACATTAAATCTCCTTTACTGCTAACAGTGAGCATGCTGCTGCAGACAGTACTGTATGTCGACTGAGGAAAGCTAAATTGTGTAAAGGACAATTATTTTTACAGTTAAGTCAAAGTCTAAGATAAGCATTCACATTTTTGAATGAAATTTTTATTTCTTTCTTACCAGCTTTGAGTGTCATTATCTTGATTTGTTTTGCTTAAAAGGCCTAAAGGGGGGGAAAAAGAAAGCCTGACAGGTTGTTTCATGCCTTTTTATGCAACTGTCATCCCTGGGAGCTTACTGCAGAGCCCTGGTGCAGTACTCTTTCTCTCTTACACAGATTTAGCAGACAGCATCTGATGTCATTTATTAATGGAGGGAGAGAGGGAGGGAGGGAAGAAGGAAGGGTAGGCGGGCATGCATTAAGGCTGTGTGTGTGTGCACTCGCATATGCGTGTATGCGCAGGCATAGGACAGCTAGCTTTCACAGTACGCCTCCTTTCAACTCTTACTTCTTTTCATTCCAGTAGCAGGAAGGGTGATGTGTATGTGTGTAAGTGTGTGTGTCAAAGAAAGAGGGGGTCAGCGGGAGGGTGGGGGACTGGCAGTTTTGTCTGTGCTGCCTGCAGCAGTTCAGTCATCAGACACATTGCGTTTGCTCCTTGCAAGATTAACAACTTGCAATACCAGTGTGCTTATAATGTTTAAAGAATTACACACAACTTGTAATGCTTTTCAAAGTCTCTCACACGCACGCACGCGCTCGCTCACGCACACGCACACACACACCCATGCTCGAAAGAAAAACAAAAAACTTTTTAACCTTGCTGTGCGTCCACAAGAGAAAACAAAGTACACAGTATATCGACTGAATAGACTGGATATACAGAATTGAAGGAGCCTTCTCGGATGAGACGTGAAACGTCTTCAAGGAAAAAAAACGAAGTCCAATTGCCACAATTAGATTTGACAACCACTACAAAGTAAATGCTTCCACAAACCAGGACATATTGTACTGTGTCTGTTGCACCACCCTTTATACTCTCTTCTCTTTTGTATTTCCTTCCCTACCGGAGTTGTATCCCCTTCTCAATTAGGCTATTCCCATCGCTGTATCAACTTTGGAAAAGGAACATGGGTTAGCTATCATAGAGGCACACACACATGCAGCATATAAATACATACATATATGTTCATATATATTTTTCTTTTGAAAATTTTTCAAGTTGTGACCGAGATCCTCCTATATCAAACTTGGATTTTTCCGTAAAGTCAAGTCTTACACAATCTTTGACTATGTGATCAATCTTTGGTGGAAAAAAAAAAAGTATCTTCTCTGGTGACGTGAAGTGACATGGGGGCAATGGCATATGTTAAGAGCCTGTTCTTATTCTGAACACTGTATAATGCTCTTTGAAATCAAAGTACGCAGTCCACAACGCAACAAGCTCTCGCTCTTGAATTACTCTACTTTACCTTTGAACCTACACTAACTGCATTACAAAGTACATAACTACATAGTGTACATAAGTACATAAGTAATAAGGGAACACAAAACGATTCTAAAATAAATAAGCTCGAAACAGACCTAAAGGTGGATGCATTGGTACAAAGGAGTGCGGACACCTATTTGTTTGTGAACTATGGCTCATAAAATAACATTTAAAACTGGCCGTCTTCTATCATTTTCATATTATGAGCTTTAGAAATGTCAAAAAGGCACACATATTGACCATTATTGATAACTCAGCCCAAATGGAATTAAGCCACTAAATAAGTAGCGTATCTGGTGGTGCTGCTCAACAGATTTTAACTTTTGATTCATACTTTGTTGTGTTCATTTTGACCATCGTTTTCACTTTTAAATAAGCTTGGGCTTCCAGCGACAACGTCAGGCACACAGGGCCATAGGAGTTCTTAAGCTGTAGGTCCTGCAATAAAGTCTGTGTGTGTGTTTAAAGGTTGTCTTTAGCGAGGTGAAAATTATAGTCCACTTGTAACTAATTGTCCGTTTTACAAAATACAGTGACGAGTGTGGCTGCTGCTAAAGAGGAAGGCCTGCAGTAAGGATTTTATTGGTTCCTCTTAGTGCTTGTTCATCAAAGCTGTAAAAGCTCCGGCTCCCTCCTCCTCTTTTCTGTTGTTTCTCCAGCTCCTTTCCATATTCCCGTTCTCCATCAACCTGTTTTCCATTCCTATTCTTCCTCCCGGCTCCTCATCCTCCCATTCCACCTCCATCCTGTGCTCTGTAAAGCTGAGCGGGACACTGCTCAGTATGCTAAAGACTACTGAGGGATGCATAGCTGGAAGGGAAGACAAACATTGACAGGGCAATTCCATTGTGTTCTTTCCCCCCACAACAATCAACGCTTCGGGGCCTCATTTGACTTTCCCACAGTCTGGGTCCTTTTGCTCCAGCACCACCTCAAGCCAGCCGCTCTGTCGGTTTCTCTCTATCATTTCACCTCCTCTGCTTGTCTCCATTCCAGTGCACTGGAAGAAGAGAGGGGTTGGGAAATGGAGGGTGAACCGAGGGACAGAAAACATATCCGTATTGATTGTTTTGTTCAGGCAAGACAACTCCCTCGCTCGCCATTTTCACCGTGCCACAGCTTCTACGTTGTGCTGCAAGATCAGAGGTGTGGCATTCATCCAGCTTAACAAATGCGTAAACCATTTAGTGGGGCCACACTGTCAGGGAGGACAGCTTCAAGCTGCATGACAAGTGTAATTTGGGGGATTTTCTATGACGCGTCATGCCAAAGAAAACATCCCTGCTCAATAAAATAATTGGAATGTCGAGGACAGCTCTGTCAGTTGCCCACAAGATGTGAAATGAAATGAGGGAGAAATAGGATATGTTATGTTGCTCCCACTCAGACAAGAATGCAACCACAAGTGTATGCGTACACACACACTCACACATGCACACACACCTTTGTCACTGAAAAGAGATGAGATAAGGAGGGCTTAAAACACATTGCATGTTAGGCAGAGATGAGAATCTTAGAGGGCCATTCCACACTCGATCTGCTTCACAGCGAGAGCCCTTCGCCTGGCCCTGTCTGCCGAGCAGAGGGGAGGAAAAGTCGCTTATTCATCCACTGTCGACTTGAGACGCATTGAGCTCATTGAATCTGCACACTGCTGTGAAATGACTTTCAATGAGCTTTCAAAACAAAAACCCAAAGCTGATTGGGTCCTGATTAACATCTGGTCAGGCCTATTCTTCCAACACGCACCTGAGCATATCCGGAATTTGATTTATGTCTCCGCCAGGAACATGGCAGGTCTGATAGGCAAGCTGTTCTACAGTTTACATTCTGGGAGTGTGCTGGAGTGTGTATGTATATGTGTAACAATGGGGAATAAAAAAAAAAAAATTTTTTTTTTTTTTAAAGTTCTGTTACACTTACCGTGGAACCCTTGGGCATGGCAGTCTCATCCACTAAAAGGAAGAGGATATTCAATGCAACTATAAGAACTGAGATTGTCTGGAGCCAGAAAGAAAGATAAAAATATGTTAGTTGAGGGTATAACTTAAAAAACAACTCAAAGTATCATAACATATGCATGTTGAACCATAAAGGCTGTTTTATACACTATAAATTTACATGAACAACATGTCAGAACTATAATCTATTGAAAATCGCAGTTGGCTATTGTGGACTGAAAAAAACAGCCATTAAAACAAAGAAGCTTCCCCACCCAAGCATGTGGAAAACTCTATGGAGAAGGGGATTGAGGTATGGGGTGCTAGCTCCAGTGGCCACCAGCCAGACTGAACACGCCATGGGAAAACTCACCGTTCCAGCAAGCAGGATCAGCATCACTATGGGATATAACAAGTTCTTCTCCCAACCTGATGCCTTTTTTCTTCGCTCTGAAAAGCAATTTAGGTGTGAAAAAAAACTTCCAACAAGCATATGTTGACACGCTCTCAAGATAAATTTTTTGAGCATGCATCTTACTATTACTAAGATGTAATAATGAATGTCTGCAAAGTCAAATTGTGCACTCCATCTGTATTTACTTGGTATTGTCAAACTGATGGATATCATGGATATTTGTACCAAACAGAGGCCTACAGGAAAATTTGATTTGATATCCTTCAAAACAACTCTTTAATTACAAACACTAATCCTTGCCTTAATTAATAACTCCATACAAAACCATGGACTGAATGTGTCAAACATACATCTTTATCACCCTTTTATTTCATTGGCTCATCAGTTTGTGCTGTGAGCAATGATAGGGCACATGCAAGGTGTCATTTGTTATAGACATATAAAGTCTCTTTAAAATGTGTATCTGACTACCATCTGGTTCATACCATATTGACTTTCTTTCTCCATTTCCAACCTTGTTAGTCCTTATTCTCAAAGTGCACCCACCCTGCCTGCCCGAGAAGTTTGCCAAATGCACTTTATATGCACCATCCTTCTAAATTAATGACATCACTGAAAGGCTTGCTACAATATAAAGTTTGCATCTTGTCCAATATCCTAAGTGCCTATGTGCTCTCTCTCCCCCCACCCGGCTCCCGAAAAGGCTCAGGCCTCATTTATAATATCCTAAAATGGATGGAAAATTATCAGGCTGTTCTGGTCCACATCCAAATTAAGAAATAAAAGCAGACAGAGAGAAAGTCTCTGTCTGTCAGCATTATAAAAAAACAAACTTCTGGACATATCATATATATATATATATATATATATATATATATATATATATATATATACACACACACACACACACATATATACCTGTGTGTGTGTGTGTGTGTGTGTGTGTGTGTGTGTGTGTGTGTGTGTGTGTGTGTGTGTGCATGTCCAATAGATAAACAAGTGTGAGTTCTTACAACAAAAAAACAAAACAAAACAACAAAAAAGTCCTGTCACAGATTACAAATACTTACCCAATTTATTTCTCAGCTTTTTGATATTGTCCAATTCTTTGCTCAGCTGGTAAGGAAAGCCCCCTGAAGCAAACGTGTGTGTCGTTGATCCTGCAGGGATACATGAATCCTCCACGTTAGTACTATCAGATACTGTCTTGTTGTTTTTTTTTCTCAAAATAAACAATTCACCTGCTCTGCTGCATTATTTCCATGAAAATGGGGTAAAATTAAATATGATGCAGAACCTGTCATCTACATACCAGAAATCATTTGCTAATTGTCTCTGCTGGCCAGTAGTTGGTGTGAGAGTTTGAATTGGGAACACGTTTTCAAAGTAACAGGTTATTAATTTTGTGAAATACACTATTTCATTGCCTAATTTTCAACCACCTTATATCAAATCCATACTTGTTTACTGAGTAAAACTGCAAGTAGTTTTAAATCGGATAAACAATAAACCGAAAAAAACAACCTTAGTCTAATTACACCATATCCATCACCGTCGTCATTTATTTACAGCAGCTTTACTTTGGTTTGGTACACATCTTGTACAGAACTGGTAGAATGGGTTGAGATGGCAGCCATGATGTTTATTAATCAAATGCGAATGCGTGTGCGTTTACACACACAAGCACAAAAAATTATAGCTGTCATCAACAGACACGGTGTGTGTTGATACACAGCATCTGATAAGCTGCTTTAAGAAGCTATGTGTCTTCGGTTGAACCAACATCAAATCAAGAGTCAAAGTTACTTTGCTATTCCATTAATGAAGATGTTCATTGTATATATCTTTTTGGCATAGCATCTGATGTATTTTTTTTCACGGAACGTCCCGTCCAAAAAGTAACCCTCTTCAAAATAAAACAGCAAGAGGTAAAAAAGTCTCAGGACTGGAACAGTCTAGCACATGCCACAACTAGTTGGTTGGGCTGGAGAAGACAGTAAGGGATTCTCCAGGAAAACCACAAGGCAGGCTCATTTAAGGCTAATCTATCTATTTTACTCTGTCTTCCTTCCAGCTTGAAGAACTAGCACAGAGGCCCCTTGGAGTCAAAGTGGAAGGATATCCATTCTCATCCCCTGGGGTGATTGGCAGATCAAGACCAATTAGTTCAGTGTTACACCATTACTAGAGTGCAATAAAAATACCATCTTTCATCTTTGTTACAAGAGTGAAGGACCAATCACTTTGATCAAACCTTTTTCTTCCCTCTGTTATTATGACACACCCTGTCTGGATGGCTTTAAGTAGGCAGAGGAGGGAGATACAGAGGGAGAGCGAGTTTGTGCTGTCGGGGATACCCGTCTCCCAAGCTCGGCAGGGGAAAGTTTGAACCCTTCAAGCGAGTGCAGTTACCACAGGAAATGTTACGGACAGTTCAGCGGCTCTTGTCTCTGGAAACGAAATAAATACTTGTCCTCATTGCCAAATCTGCTTAGCCGCAAGTGAACTAATCAATCATGTATGTGCATAGGATATCCCAACATGGCCTCAGTTACCTGTCACCCAGGACAGATAAATCACTGATCAAACAAATACATTATGGGATAAAAGGATCACGTTAATAACAAAGAACAATAACATCACTTGTTCAAAAAGTAGCAAAACAGTGGGATATTTTCAACTGCAGTTTCTCTAGTGACATCACTCCAGACTGAAGTTAAATATATCCTCCTTCTCCTGCTGGCAGCATCAAGTAATAGACTGAGTTACAGCGAGGCAGAGATGCTGAGTGAGGCTTCTGGCAGCCAGGAAGGCCCGGAGTAATTCAACGTATCCTCTCCAACCTTCGAAAAAATTACGTCATCCACAAATATGCTAAACACCATGCTGAGACAACAGAGGCACTGGCAAGGTCATTGTGCCGCATAGCATCTGGACACGAGTGCTGTAGCTATCTGCAGATCAGGGTCTTGAAAGGGCAATGTAGTCAAATATGTATCTCGGCGTCTTGGCTGCTGTATATTCAAGCACTCATACTTCATTATAAATCACTGCTGAGCACTGATTTATAGGGAGCAGCCATGTCACCATTTTTTTTGGACACAGCAACTTTCTTCCACTTCAGTGATAGCTTTCATTATTCTTTATCGTTTGGACACAACAACCGCTATTAGGATAGGACCAGCTCAGATACTTGTCATTATGTGTCTCTTTGAATCAACTAATGATACCATATAATATTACCCAATTGCAAAAATGGCTGATTTTGTCTACATTTTCATATCTTGGAGTGAAAATGCACTATATTATGTTTTCTTGAAAGAAAGGGAGATTACACACCGTAATCAAGAAAATGAACCAAAAGGATAAGGAGGTGTGCTTCCTTACAGTAGCCCCTGTTAAATGGATTACCGAGCTAGCGCAAATGCGTTCATTATTGTAATGTTTTGTCTCTCAAAAGGCATTAGAAAGTTACGGTAGCACAAAAGGAGGAGCTCCTTGACTCTGGAAATCTCTCCAGACATCAGAGCTCATCAGCCCATCCCAAAGGCCAAATCTGGCCGAGTGCATTAGAAAAATCTCTCCGACTATGTGAACATAGGATGGTTCAAATTTAAATCTACCAACTCTGAACTCCATTTGCACCACAACAGACCTTCAGCATTGCAACTTATGCTCCATCTATTGGCCTGTCTAACTCAAGTCGTAGCCCTGCCTTGTGGAATGAAAGTCATTATTTTTCTTAATTTAGGCAGTAGGCTTCTCAATGATATGTTTGTGGCATTAATAATGTCACAAACATTTAATCTAAAACTTTTAAAACACTTCGCTATTGAACCAAACACTACTCTGATTTACTGAATCTGACCACTAGGTGTTGCACGTCACACAGCAGCTTTATGCAGAATACAGGCAAATGCGAGCCGCGCTGCATCTCCAATCATTAAAATGCATTTTTGCTCTTTTCTTCACGCACTTCACTCCTCTGTTCAGAAACTAAAGACAGAAAAAAAACTTTCACTCATTCAATGTAATCACAGCACAGCTAATGCCGTTAATTCATGGGTATGGTGACTTTGTTGAAAGACATTGCGGTAATAAACATCAACTCACAGTCAAATTTGTTTGTATCACTCAATATTAGAATGAAAATAAAAAATAATTAATGCTTTAGAGAGTTAATATATTGATTCATTGTCTGGCGCTACACGCTTATTTTGAACAAATGACATTCCTCATAAATGTTGCAAAATGTAGGTTAAAACATAATGCAACATCTTTAACATTCAAGAAATTATACATGCCTCTGACTGTGACTAACACAGCCAAATTTAACTACACAAGATTTAAATTTAAAACCTTTCAATTGCGAAGACAAATTGCATGAGAAGAGAGCAAAGCAAAGGCAATAGCGGCGCAGCGCAGGAGGAGCGATCGTCTTTGGAACCGAACCTCCCTGGTTCGATTCCCCGCTCCTCTGAGTGTGTCGAAGTGTTGTTGAGCAAGACACTGAACCCCTAACTGCTCCCCTGGCGCTGGCAGACGGCAGCCAACTGCTCATGGTTCAGCCATGATGGGTTAAATGCAGAGAACGAATTTCCCCAAGAGGGATTAATAAAGTATAAATTATTATTATTAATTATTATTATTATTATTATAAATAAAAAAATCCATCGATTGATATGTTTCAACAGTCGGGTTCTAAACACAAAAAAATGGATTGGGGTGATCTATCGGAGAAAAACTGCTGCAGAGCAGACGCAAGTGAAGTAAGGAGACATCATTGCTCGCCTCTGGAGTGTGTCCCATGAACTGTTCCTGAACTGCCTCCTAGCCGGGACCGAAGCAGATCAAAGAAACTGGCCTTCGGCTTCGCCAATGTGTGAGCATGCACACACACGGCACGAGCATAAAAACATCCATGTCTGATAAGGCTAAACTGATCAACATCCTCCTTACCCCTAATTCCCAATTTTTGTAAAAAATGTATTGTACTTTGGCCTCAGTGCACTTGAGGAGATGTTGACAACATTTTTTTTTTTTATTTATTTTTTTTGCCATGAAGGGACTTGAAAAGATCAAATAGTCATGGGGATGATAAGGAACAGATTACAATTATTCTATCATTTAGTTCAAAGCAGGGCAGTGTGGAATGAGCCCTAAGGAACCATACGCTCAGGTGGCAGTCAATGGAGGTGGTAAGCGTAGCGTTCCAAAACACGCATTATCAAGGAGTGATCTCCCTTACCTCCCTGGTTTGAAAAGAAGCTCATCCTCTTCATTTACTCGCATCTGTACACTTGTTTTGCGTGCTTGAGTTAATATTAAAGTAGGTTTTGGAAGCTGGCCCAAATACTTCCTGCTTTTTGAGATTATTTAACGTCAAACGAGGAATTTGCAAACACAAGAGACATGAAAAGGAAATGGAGGCTGAAAAAATAACACATCCACCGCTGCCACACTCAGCGTCTTTGGACTTTCACTTTGTGCTCAAGCCCAGAGAACAAAGCGAGGCTGCCGGTCCCTTTCAAAACCTCAGTGAAAAGTCACTGCTGTAGATTGTCTGCAGCACCCAGCCAAAAGTGTAAAAGAAATCTTGTAAATTTAATTTCCATCCCATTACCAGGACTACATTTCTAGGCCTGACATTAAATGGGGCAATCGTTTTGCCAGCAATGACAGTGGCACTGGAGTGTCTTAAATGAAGCCCTGAACTTACTAAACATAAAATATGATTCCTGCCATGGTGGCTGCTTTGCCCTTTAGCAAAAAGTTATTAGTGGGACAGCAGTAGAGACCAGCCGATGTCAAGTTTGAGCGGGTATTTGCAACTGTCTGTGAATGTGTGTGTGTGTGTGTGTGTGTGTGTGTGTGTGTGTGTGTGTGCTTGCGCTCGGCTGAATTTTCAATGCTAATTGATTCCAGTGTGGCGCGCTCCATCACACCCAGTAGGGCAGTTAACCCCTCCCCTATAATGTGCCAACACGTCTCGCACAGACATACCGTTTAATCTCCTCTGAAGGGCTTCCTCCTGCAAATGGATGCAGTAAATCTGCTCATCCAGGTCCTCCAGGATCTGAAGGGGAGGGAGGAGAGGGGGAAGAGATGAAATGGGTTATAATTAGGCCCAAAGTGGGACTGGAGAGATGGCAGATGGGAGGATGAGTTGGTGATGTATTTGTAGTCCTCTGCTGGGCATGTAAATGGCAGACTGAAACGGGGATGTTTCAGGTTGGGGGAACAAAGTGGCTTTAAGTTTGAGCAAACATTTAAACTCTCGGATCTTTGCTGTGGAATTTCACTTTAAAGACATTCAACCAATATTTGTTCTTTTTTTTAAAGAAATGTCAAAAAGCCGATATTTCATTAATTTTAATTACTTACGGTTGGCTTAACAAGTAACTGGCCCATGACAGTGAACATCCTAGACAATCCCACAGGAGTGCACACTGGAAAGTAGAAACAAAACAGTCAGACTGATGAAACTGTTAATAAGAGGTCTCTCAGTACAAATATCACCAGACTGGAGTCAAACTGTACTCGCAAAGTTGGGCAAAAACTTCATGTCGAAATGATGCCAAAGCCATATCTGTTATATTCCTTGCCTCAGTATTTATTAGACTAGATTTAAGGCTTACTGAGTAAAAGCAGTCCTCCCATCAGAGATATGCAGGAATAGAGGTACGGCAGGTAGAATTCCCAAAGATCTGTCAATAAAAAGGGATTTCATTAGTGAAAAACATAATATCGAACACAGAACTGAAGGAGTGTCCCACCACATCAGTGTTTTACATTTTTCTCCGTTAACAGACTTAAAGATAGTGTCTTGTCATGACACACGTCTGTTTTGCATAGACATAGCAAACAGAATTGACACTCGCCCCTCACGGTGTACATTTCATGCATTTTAAACATCAGCTGGTGGAAGTCATCAACCCCACTGTGACGTGAAACCGCCATATTGGTGCAAGTTGAGTTGTTTGAATACTTATTATACCTGAATTTGAACATTGGCCTCTGATTTAAAAATCAGGTCACTCTAGTGCAAGTTGACTAACTTGTGACAGTCATATTTAAAAAAACTAGGCAATCTTGACGAATAATGATACTGTTTCTTCAATGCTGGATTGTTAACACAACACTCTTCAAAACTACCCCCCAAAAAATTTTTTCCAGCCAAAGCAAAGTTTGACAACAGACTCAAGACTCCGACTGAAATTGTTGAGCCAAAACTTAGCACACCCTTATTGGAACATCAAGGACCAAGTTAATGCCAGTTTGCAATCTCAGTTGAGTTTGTCCATGTGTGCACACAAAGAATTATTGTTTGCATAGAATAGCTCATCTTGCACAACAGTTTTTCCAAACTTGTCACTAAGAGATCCCTTAAGGACAGTATTCTAGGTTATGCTGTGAAAATGGATATAGGAGCACTAGGGGATGACATTGTCACTTGGAATGGGTTCTTAATGTTTGATGGTTCATTAAATTTGAAAATAATAAGAAACCTCTAAGACTTTGTCCTGAAACAGATTGTGCCAGCTGATAATGAAGACCGATTTGATATGGATGGATGGATGGATGGGTGGGTGCGTGGATGGATGGATGGATGGATGGATGGATTTTGTTGTCAATTTTCACAGCTTTTAAAATAAACAAATACAGACACAGCAGAGGATATCACAGTATGTTATCTAAGTAAACAGTCTTACAATTGTGAATATTGTACAAGGCGGTGTCTCATTGTTGGTTATCCAAAGTTAAATATATTGTCTGCAGTGTTACTACCTCCCTCAAGCTTGTATTATAAACCATTAATGAATTATTCTTTGTTTGCATACATATGCAAAGGTGAATGATGTGTTTGTATATAGATATATACATGTATTTATCTTTTTTTTTTTGTTGTTTTTTTTTCTAAAGCTAAGCTTCTTGTTCCTTCCTGGATTTGAATGCTGCATTTGAGATTCTAAGCATGTTGCTCTATCATGTGACTGCATCAGGTGTGTATTTTAGACAGCATCTGGTTTTGGAAGGTTTTACGAAGAGCAGGGGTTACTTGAGAGGTCCAATAAATACCAAAGTACCACAGCCCTGCAGTGTGCTGCAAGTTTTTCATATATTTCGTGATGTGACATTGGTCATAGCTAATAAAGTTAACTGGAGAAAAGCATGGTCCTGTTTCAAGGACAATAAATTGCATGGTATGAGAATGGCTTGCATCTGAACCAGTCCCACCTTATAGCCAATATCACAGGTATTGCAACATAGACATTTTTTTATGTATTTATTATAGGTTACAATAATTGGGTTTCTTCAGCCTTTGGATCAAACCAATCTATTCCCTTTCTTTTCCCAGTCTTTCCAACAGCTCAACTAAACCAACTAGAGCAGTCTACTCATGCTCATGTGCTTTTAGGTCATCCATGACCCAAAAGCATATTAACAAAAAACAGATGATTAGAAAAACAAACAAATCTGTCAGAAACATACCATAAAGAGACTCCATACTGGCGGCATCGTTGTCAATGAGCGCCGATGCTACCCACACAATGCCCATGATAAGCAGAGCCAGCAGGAAGAGCATCACAAATGTCTCCAGGATACGAGCCTTAATGCCCTGGAAGAAAACAAGGAGAGGGATATTTAACACAATCAAAACCACTACCATAATAAAAAAATTGCTACTGTAAATCAAGTTTACTACATATTATAAAAAGGTTAAAGTGTTTAATCCTATCACATCCATTTTATGAACACAAAACAAGCTGTATTTTACTAGACATCACAGTACACAAACATGACATAAACGCTCCCACGGATTCCTGTGTAAAACAGCTCTTTTATAAACATATTGTGGTCTATAAAGTGGGTCTAACAGGGCCTGGCAGTGACAGAGGTGAAATTAAAAAGAGAGGAGCGGTGGGGGTACTATAAGGAGCATTAAACCTGGCTGGGTCAGCTACTGTCTGCGATCAAGAGCAGGCCTCCCATCTGGGGCCGATTAGGCGCTCTTTTAGCACAGTTGTGTCCTGGGCCGTGCAGACGAGAGGGTTTTGGGGTAATTTGGGTTTTCCGGGTCACAAACTGCTGAGTGGTTAATAAAGTCCTCCTCTACCTGTTCACACAGTTTCCATTTCCCCCCCTGCTGGAGAGCCAAGCTGTCTAGCACTGTAAGATAGATAGGCATTCTCATACATATGTCAGGTAGGCTGCCAGGCACAGGATAACAAGGGTTCTCTGCATTTGGAGCCCAGCTTAAATTGGGTGCATATGAGCAATTTGTTACCAGCTAACATAATGGCTGTGTGGTTGCTGTTCAGTATTTGCCAACAGGTACATGAAGGAGGTTCTCTCTTTGAAAGTCCCCCCCCTGCTAATCATGAAACTGTTTTACAGAATGGAGGTGGTTTTAATTCTGCAAATTAAATCAGACAGGTATTTCTCAAAAGGATTTTGAAGGTAGTAGCGCTTCAGCAATTGCATAACAATTTAGGTCAATGGTTAGTCGCTGCTTCCTCCCCTATGTAACCTGAAATTTTGCCTTCTAATTCATTCATTAGCTCTTATGGCCTTTACAGAGACCTCTCAAATATACCGTGGGCCACAGATATTTGTCTGCAACTGGTCCATTCAGTCCTGGCTTGGGATGTTAATGTTGTCATTCTTGAATGTTTTTATATTGAGATCGGCGTCAAGTGGCAAAGTTCTTCTTTCTTTCCCTTTACTATAACTGTGCAACAGCTTATATCTCACATACTCTACACTGATATTCTGGAAATGCCTCAGCTCATGTAGAATTTTCTAGACACATCAGACAGCAGAAAGGGCAGGGTTTTAGAGTGCCCCAATGTGGCCAAGGTGGACACTGCAGCCACTCGACAGGTAATGTTAGCAGAGGACATTTTCAGTCAACACACACATTGTTTCATAAATACATACATAAAATTATACAGTATTCTTTGATAAATATATGTGTGTCTTTCATTTATTTATAAATGCACATATACACATAGATATACACGTGGGTGTGTGTCTATACAGTATAGACCCACACACTAACACACGCACACACACACACACACATACACATACACATACACACACACACACGCACAGACGCACACATACACATTAACACACACAAACACACATTTATAGATATGTATATATATAAAAACTTTGTATATTTCAAGCTGCAATAATGAATCCATGAACTGTTCCCATTTCACTGAAAATTATTCTGATTATATTCTTATTGATTTGTTTCACATTTCAAGAATCAAGTCAAAGTTCTCTATTTCCTATTTCTTCAAAGATTCTTTTTATTTTGTCCTGGTGCAAGAACCTTTCTAAGACAGTTCAATAAATGTATATAGTGGATATTTGCGTTAGCATGGGCCCTGGGAAATATCTAGAAATTTGTGATGATTTCCTGACATATTTCCCAAATCAATGAAATAATCAAGAACAAATTGCTTACAAAATAACTGCGCATGCAGAGCCCACAATAGCAAATACTGACATATGCAGAGATATGTGCAAAAAATCTCTCACATCAACTAGCCCCAAATCATTCAATAAAAAGGAAACATGGAGAATGAAAGACAAATAAAGAGAAAGAACACCACAGAGAAGGGGAGTCAACGTCTGAGCACATCTCATTCCCCAGAGGTAAGAGAGGTGAGAGAGGAAGCTTTCAGGGACTTCAACCTCGTCCCACATGCACTTGCTTAAGGATGCATCAGGACAAGATGAAACCACAGGCATAATGTACGTCTGCTCAAGCGCACCAGTCCACCTTAACAAGCTGCCCATGCCATGCTGAAGGTGTATTCCCTTTAGATAGGTCTCTCAATCATTTATAAGACTCAGAGCATTACCCATTCAGATCATTTAGGGCAAAGGCAATGCTTGTCACCTCCCTTACTATCATTCCTGGCTCCTGCCTTGCCAAAAAAGAACAATCCACTGAGTCAAACATGATTCAACTGTACAGGAGACAGAAGACACAGAACAGAGAGCCAAGACCGGTTTTATTTATCGTGCCACACGCATAGCATTACACGCTGATCGCTCTGTGTAGCCTACTTCTTCTTACTTCTTGTTGAATGGACGAAAACAAATTATTTGTTTTCCATCACAAAGGACATCGAGGGCAAATTATCTATGTGAAGTAATTTTCGGTTAAAAATAGCAAAATCCAACTGAAGCGTCATCGCTGATCAAAAGATAAAAGTGTCAACTGGTGAAGGGAGGGAAAAAAAAAAAAAAAAGACCTGTGCCTTGGTATCTTGAACGCCCACTGAAAGTTTCTATTCTTGATATTCTAAATGTGTAGCTACCTCTAAATATAGCAATTCTGAAATATTCAGCATCCCCCGATCCTTACACCGACATCGAGAGAGGGGATGGTTTACTGCAGCTATGCTTGTACAAGACTGGAAAGACTTCGAAGAAAAGTGTGTAGTGACCAGCGAGAAAAGTAAAGACTTCATTTGCGGCGCTAAACGAACATATATGAATTCAACCGTGCACACAAGACGGCGCAGAGATGACCAGCCAGGAAAATACAGCCCGATTAAACAAAGCCGTCAAGGGTCTGGAAACCGTTCGCAAGCTTCCCCCCACCCCTCGGTCCAGCTGCAAAAAAACGAAACCATAATCTGCCACTGTCTTTGAAGTAGCGCTTTGACAAACGTGAGAGAGAGTGACGATACTTGTGTCGGATGTTGAGGAGGGGGTGGGAAAAAAGAAACTGACTGAATCGGACAATAGGATGGAGTTAGGTGGTGCGGGAGCTTCCTAGTTACTGCCATCAATCCTTTGCAGGTCAGCAGGCGGTGGCAGAGATCATCCTGCCGACCATCCTTCTGCTCACTGTCAGAGGCGTGTGGAACAAGGGCCAAGAGTGTAAGTGAGGGAGGGGGCATGGTCCCTTTTCGCTCCCCAGCAAAAAGGGCGGCCTGCTTTGCTAAAGACATGCCAGATGCCAAAGAACCTTATTAGTGGATCCTTCAAGCAGTTGGCCACACCACAATGACCGTGTCAAAGACAGAAAGCAGAGGAGAGGGACACTACCCCGTAAAGCTGCGGAATGAACTTCTAAAGACTCTTAATAAGGCCTCTCAATAAAAGGCCGAAATTTTTGGGATGTGAATTGAAACCACAGTTTACATGACAGTTACATGACTGATCACCATGTCGGTAAGAAAAAAAAGAAGGATTCATTGAGCTTCGGGAACTCATTTGTTGGCTTTTGTTTTTCTTTTGTGCCATTCTGACAGCTTGTTCTGATTATAAAAGGTTGTTAGACAGATAAGTCAACTATAACCTTCTGGCAAGAAATGACCAAGGAAATAGGAATTCCGGTCAGTACAATAATATGAAAACAAAAATTAGAAGACATAATAAGTTGAAATGAACAAAAACGGGAGTGGAGAGGCTGCATTTCAGAACTTATCACTCAGTGTAGATAAACTGAGTCACGAGAGGAGGGGGAAAAACCTGAACAACTTGCTTGTTCTTTTTTTTTCTGTTTTTTTACATTCCCAGCTCAAACTAATATGTTACCGTGGTAACGAACATTGTAACAGACAGCTTTAGGGAGACATTGTGACCTTAAAGAAAGGTATGTAAACACCACTTTATATTCTCGGCTGGCCCTGCCCGAAAGAAGGCATGGGAAAAATGTCTGCATGTGCAGGAGATTTGAAATAAATATCCAGGCCCCCATTGTAGTGCTCCAACAAAGAGGAGTATCTTAGTAACACCACGCGGGTTTGCTCGGCGAGACGTTTTCTCTTTTGCCCCCACCCCTTCCTCCACAATAAACACACTTCTCATCATCAGTGGGTTAAGGCTTAGGATGAGATTGATGAGGAGTTTCTTTAACTACCAGATGAAACCTGTTGGCCCTTTGCTGGGTCAGTCAGGGGGTCAGACTCGTTCCAACTTGTTTCAGGATCAAACACATTTCAACACTGTGGCTAACACTTGAAAACTTTTTTGTTTAAAATAGAATATTTGTGATTAAGCAGATTAAGCAGAATATTAATGCAACACCATTAATAATATATTGCATAACACATATTACTAATAATATAAACATATATAATACAACTCACATATGTAAATATACACACATGTATGCATATGCATATCTTACAATCAGATATAAATGCGCAGATTAATTAATATTGGTTTGTATAAGGATAGCAACTTGGGAGGGGGTCACCACTTTACTTTGTTAGCCAAAACAGGGAAATTTGGGGGAAGAAATCTTTGCAGGCCCTTCCTGTATGGATTGCACAGGAACCTAGACAGCTGCTTTATAAGACAATTATCACAATCTAAGATTATTTAACATTATAATCCAACCCAACCTGGTTGCACAGGCGAAATTGCTAATGTCACAGAGTAAGACATATCGAAGTGTGAAGTCCTCGGGCATCAGATAACATTTCCGCATTGTACCATTATCTGCTGAGCAGCAGAAAGGTACGGCACAAGATACTGGGTATCTAAACTGATAAATGCTGATTCAATATGACTTCTGTTAAAACGGTTAAAAAAAGAGGTAGTGCCTTCCCACGATGTGCTGCTTCACTGGAACTGCACAGTGATTAACCACTGTCAGCGGTGGGGCACATCTCTCCGTCACAGGCTGCAGGCAGCACTGAAAATACATATCACAATCAAGTGGGAGCGCACTCTGCTGGACAATCTATCTGATGATTATTCCTACATAATCCACATCATGAACAGCACCAGGTTTTCTGAAGCTTTTTTTTCTGTAAGTACATATAAGTAAGTATACAACAATCAGACATATCTGGGATATTTTCATTTTAGGCCCATAAACAAATATATTAGTGTAGAGGTTTTTAAAAAAGAGGTCATTGTGAATGTAGATCCAAAAGTTATTGCGCAGGGGGATGTCCCAATCAAAACATTTTTAACCTTGTTTTGAATAAATATAGCCTTTAGGCACATCTCATTATCTTTAATTATTGAAGTTTTTCAATTCTCTCTATATAAATAGAAATTAGAGCAAAGAGCTGTCTTCACCGTGTGTCAGATCACACTTATGTCCTCACGGATGACACAAAATATCAACCTCATCATTATCATGCCATCTACTGGTGGTGTGAGATTAACTTGAATAGATACAAAACAGAAAAGCAATGTTGAAATCAAAAAATGTTGGACACAAATTCATTAATCCCACCGCCTTAAAAATATACCCACACTCAGCCAAGAAATTGTTTCCAAACACAAAGGATGTATTCATATCATTGCATATCACATTTATGACATACAATGATATGAATACATACTTGATTTTAAAACATCACAAAACCCCCAAAAAGTTGAATAATAAGATAAACTTTACGAACAGCTTTCCTGCAAAGATTTTACAAAAGAGCAGTAAAGCAGGAGACATTGTACAGCAGTAAATAAAGTGAGATCATAACGTCAAACATCAAGAACCTAAGTTTCTCCGATTCATCCACAATTTGGACAATTTGTTATACTATTAATCACTTGTCTGACAGAGCCTCTGAAGAGCTGAACAGTTAACATTAAAAAAAAACATCTACATTTCCATCTTTATTCTGGTGGCGTCTTTTAGTGCATCGTCAAACGTAAACGCAGCCACATGAAAAGGCTGACTTACAACATTAGTAGTTAAATTCATCATTCACTTCATTTCCGCAGTCAAAAGGACCTCTTGGTGCCATAACATCAGCCCAGAAGGTTAAAATGTCACATTAAACCTTATGGCATCGTGGTCTAATGCTGATATTTAAAGAACGGGATAATATCATGTTATAAAAAGGTGGATCTGGGCTTTACACGTTTGCTCCCAGCTGCAAGAGGGCCTCTGCAACCTTTCAGGTGAAACAGGAGTGTCACCCCCGGCCCCGCCGCCACCACCACCCCCAACCCTTGCTCGGCACACTATATGTACTTGAACGTGCAGCTCAACACTGAACAGTGCTCCCTTTAAGCAAATTTATGGAAGATCAGTAGCAAGAAACAGTCTTGCTGAAATGAAAAAGAACAAAAAAGGGAAAACGTGAAAGAGGCCCTCGTCCTGCTTCCCACACATCAGGCACCACGCTCTGTTGAAGAAATCCAACCTAAACAAATTAGTGAGCTGAAGAAGAAAAGAACTGGCCTACACTACAGTACAGACTAATTTTTATGTGCTTTTGCCAGGAGGGACATAAACCAGGGGTGTTTCAAACTGTGACACAGGATAGAGGTGTATTAAAAGTAAATCTTTCCCCCTCCATTTTGCTAGGTTCTATTGTGCTGTCATGTTGCTGCGACTTTATGGACTTTTGGAACACGAGCCCCCAGCCTCTTTTTTGGGGGGTAATCAATTAAACGAGGAAGTTCGCTGAGCCTTACAACTCGATTATTAGCCTGTCCTTTTGAAGTTTTATTTTAGGGGGCTGTGGAGGGGGTGACAAGGAATCAGGCCTTAAATCAGTGGGGCCGATGTAGCAGTGTTGAAGCGTTTGCGGCCTATGGCCTTATTGGAAGAGTTTGTCAGGATGTGGCGCTGGGCGAAGACCAGATTCAGACTTTCATGGTTAATGAGCTTTCTGTGGTGGCAGTTACGGTCAGCGGTGTGAGTCAGGGAGAGGGCAAAGACGAGGCACCTGCTGCTGCTGCCGCTGCCGCCGCCGCTTTGGATGTTGAGATCTCTTATGAGAATGGCAAAGCGCGTGTATACATCAGCGCACATGGGATGTATTGTAATACCCAAGTCACCTCCTAAAGGGCTAACCAATTACATACCTTGTCTTTTAAATAGAACATATGTCACTTTCAAAAGGAATGCAAATGACCTTTCGAAGCATATTTTCATGATGTTTTACCCATTGTCGCATTTCCCATGAAAGTGTCACAGTCTTTTTTCTTGAGGATGAAATTTGAATGATCTTTACCTTTTTAGAGCCTGCAAATCCCTCAGACTCCAAGAAGAAATAAGCAAAGGGCATCAGGACAAAGAGGCAAAGGTTGGAGAACAGAGACACCAGGTTCCACAGACCTAGAGAAAGTATCGGTCAATGCATTACAAAATGATCGATGGTAGTTTTTCCAGTCAGCTCAAGCCTTAAGTTTCAAGTTTTGTATTTAAAGAAAAATCTGATGTTTTAGGAAAACAGCATTTTAATCCAAACAACATAAGGGAGTGAATGTCAGGAGTGGCACTAAGTCAAAAAGGGTTTTATTCTGAGCTCAATGGCAATTTCATGGATTCTGCTGCCCCCTCGTGGCCAATGAAATACCCAACATCCTTGACAATTGAGGGAACGTCAAGTTGTCTAGAATCTCTTATGTAGAATTCCCTTTCATACCAATGTACACAGAAATGTAGGTTGGTACACTAGCGTGCATTGAAGCACATTAAACTTTCAATACACCAAAGGACTATTTGTTGTATGTTTTCTTCTATAAAAAAGTTCAGCTTTCAGATTTGAGGAAACGAATCAGGGAAGACTTGGTAATGGGTTTCGCAGCCATGCCACCCATACAAGGAGCAGAAAATTGGTACATTCTTTTAATTACAAATCAAACACAAATGATCAATGAATAGAAACAATAATAATAATAATGATCATCATATTTCAGCACTATCACATATTAGTGTCTTTTGTAGGTCTATGTAAAGAAAAAGCATGTTACAAGTATACTTAATGACTCTGCTTAACTGGAAACAGGCAAGTAGGTGGCATATTTTGAGCATTCTCTGAAATAAAGAGAGAGAATTAGTTGTGAAAACAATCAAAACAACAGTGCGATCTACTGACCGTGGATGAGTGAACCGTTGAGCCACTGAATGTAATAGTTTTTGGGGAACGAGAGGAGGATCTCATTACTAATGATTGAGAAAGGCAGTAGGAAGACGGCACCGCCCGACACGGCGAGGGTGAAGGTACACAAGTACATTCTGTGAACAAAATCAAACACAGACAAGACAAACAAACACACACAAGTTAAGCATGGTACAAAGAGAGCACGTTCATAAGCATTGCTATGTCAGTGATTTATAAGGTTCAAATTTTTATGCTACAAGCAATTTCTTGGTTTGTGTCACAGTTAAATGATTCTCAATGTGACGAACGACTGAGTACAGCGTGTGAGAAAACAGCTTGTTCATTGTTACCAACGATATTAGCCACAAATAACGGGTCCTTTTTTACCTACCAAACGGGAAAGTATGAAGAAGCTCTGACTAAAAACCCTACCTGGGGCAGTGTTAATACAGCTTCCAAGTAGAAATAGTTGACTCTTTTGATAAATGTGTTTCAAAAGAAATTTCCAATTAAATTCAAGACTAGATATTGACAAAGATTTTAAAGAATCTATTCCCAGTGCATTTTAGCCACAGTAGGAAGGAGGTCTTCTAATGCAGCCTGGAGGGGGCGGGGGGGCGGTGTCTCTCTGAGCCGGTCCCAAGCCCGGATAAATGCAGAGGATTGTGTCCGGGAGGGCATCCGGCGTAAAACTTGTGCCAAAACCGAATATGCGAATCAACCCTAAGAATCTCATACCGGGATCGGTCCAGGCCCGGGTTTACAATGACCGCCATTGGTGCGGATAACTGACAGGGTACCAGTGGAAATTGGGCTACTGTGGGGCAAAGAGGGAGAGGAGGAAGGCATGTTCGGAAGCAGAGACAGAAGAAGAAGGGCAAGAGTCTGGGACTGAGAGTAGGGACTTTGAATATTGGGACGATGACAGGAAAAGCTAGAGAGTAGGTTAACATGGTGCAGCGAAGGAAGGTGGATATACTGTGTGTACAAGAGGCCAGGTGGAAAGGTAGTAAGGCTAGAAACTTAGGAGCAGGTTTTAAGTTGTCCTACCATGCTACTGACAGGAAGAGAAATGGAGTAGGAGTTATCTTGAAGGGGGGGGTGTTTGTGAGGAATGTTCTGCAGATGAAGAGAATGTCAGATAGACTTAAGAGTCTGGAACTGGAAATTGAAGGTGTGATGCTCAATGTTGTTAGTAGCTATGACTTAGAGGAAAAGGAGAAGTTCTGGAATAAGTTAGATGAAGTGACACAGAATATCCACATAGATGAGAGAGTGGTAATTCGTGCAGACTTCAACAGACATGTTGGGGCAGGCAATAGAGGTGATGAAGAAGTGATGGGCAGGTTTGGTATCCAGGATAGACACGCAGAGTGATAGATGGTGGTAGACTTTGCAAAGAGGATGGAAATGGCTGTAGTGCACACAGTACTTTGTTCCAGAAAAGACAGGAACATAGGGTAACTTATAAGAGTGGAGGTAGGAGCACGCAGGTAGACTACATCTTGTATAGACGAGGTAATCTGAAAGAGATCAGTGACTGCAAACTAGTGGTAGGTGAGAGTGTAACCAGACAGCATAGGATGGGGGTTTGTAGGATGACTCTGGTGACAAGGAAGATCAAGAGGACAAAGGGAGAGTGGAGGACAAAGTGGTAGAAGCTGAAAAGGAAGGAGTATTATATGTTTTTTAGGATGGAGTTGAGGAAGGCTCTGGGTGGTCAGGGAAAGCTACCAGATGACTGGACAACCACGGCTAATGTAACCAGGGACACAGGTAGGAGTACTTGGTGTGACGTCTGGAAGGAAAGTAGATAAGGAGACTTGGTGGTGGTCTGGGTGATTAAGGATAGAGAGGGAAATGTATTGACAGATGCTGGAAGAGTGAGGGCAAGATGGAAAGGGTACTTTGAAGAGCTGATGAATGAGGAAAATAAAAGAGAGGGAAGGATGGAAGAGGTGACTATTATAGACCACAAAGTAGCAGATATTAGTAAAAGTGAAGTGAGGAAGGCATTGAAGAGGATGAAGAGTGGATGGAAAGGCAGTTGGTCCAGATGATTAACCTGTGGAGGTATGGAAGTGTCACAGAGAGGCAGCGGTAGAGTTTCTGGCTAGATTATTCAATGGGATCTTAGAGAGAGAGAGAAGATGCCTGAGGAATGAAGAAGAAGTGTGATGGTGCCCATTTTTAAATATAAGAGGGATGTGTAGAATTGCAGTCACTATAGAGGGATAAAGTTGATGAGCCATACAATGAAGCTATGGGAAAGAGTAGTCGAAACCAGCTTTTTTTTTAGCTTTCTTAAGCATTTGTGAGCAGCAGTATGGCTTCATGCCTAGAAAGACTACCACAGATGCAGTATTTGCTTTGAGAATGCTAAAAGAGAAGTACAGAGTAGGTCAGAAGGTGCTGCATTGCACTTTTGTAGACCTGGAAAAAGCATACGACAGGGTGCCGAGAGAGGAACTCTGGTATTGTATGAGGAAGTCTGGAGTGGCAGAGAAGTATGTTAGACAGGAGCAGGACACATATGCGAGCTGTGAGATGTGCTGTAGGTGTAACAGAGAAGTTCAAGGTGGAGGTGGGACTTCATCAGGGATCAGCTCTGAACCCCTTCTTTGTCTGCAGTGGTGATGGACGGGCTGACAGATGAGGTTAGACAGGAATCTCCATGGACCATGATGTTTGCAGATGACATTGTGATCTGTCATGAGAGCAGGGGACAGGTTGAGGAAAATCTTGAGAGGTGGAGGTTTGCTCTAGAAAGGAGAGGAATGAAGGATTGTCGCAGCGAGACAGAATATCTGTGTGTGAATGAGAGGAACCCGGGTGGAACGGTGAAGCTACAGGGGAGGAGATCAAGAAGTTGGAGGATTTCAAGTACAACAGTCCAGAGCAACGGAGATGCGGATGAAAGGTAAAGAAACGGTTTCAAGCAGGTTGAAATGGCTGGAGAAAAGTGTCAGGGGTTCTATGAGATAGAAGAATATCAGTTAGAATGAAGGGAAAGCTGGACTAAACAGTGGTGAGACCAGCAATGCTGTATGGTCTAGAGACAGTGATGACGATGAAAAGACGGGAGGCAGACCTGGAGGTCGCCAAGATGAAGATGTTGAGGTTCTCTTGGGGAGTGACGAGGATGGATTGGATCAGGAATGAGTCCATCAGAGGGGCAGCACGTTATGTGTTTTGGAGAGAAGGTCAGAGACTGAGCCAGACTGAGATGGTTGGGTCATATACAGAGGAGGGATAGGGAAGATATTGGTAAACGGATGCTGGACTTGGAACTGCCAGGCAGGAGGTCTGAAGGAAGACCAAAGAGAAGATTTATGGATGGAGTGAAAGAGGATATGAAGTAAGTCGGTGTGAGAGGAGAATACAGAGAATAGGGTTAGATGGAGAAGGTCGATTTACTGTGGCGACCCCTGAAGGGAAACGCCGACAGGAAAAGAAGAAAGAAGGAAGGAGGTCTTCTGAAAGGCTTGAAAGTGTCTAATGAGTAAGGAAAAAAATGACAGCAGTGGAGAGAAGGAGCGATATCTTTTCTCTTCAGTCCAGATCCCATTGTTAGGGGATTGTGATCATTAGGTTTCATTAGAAATGGGCTCATGTCTTTCACCCAAAGGCTGCAAAACATCGCTTCAAATTAAAATCCCTGCACCTTCGAAGGCATTTCGCAACTGCAAACAAGCAGCCGGCCGGCAGTCGTGACGATGCTCTGTGAAGACATCCCATTAGCAGGGTGGCCACGCATACCAGCGCTTAAGGTGTTTTCATAACTTTATCTTGTGATACTAAGCGTACTGAACACAAACAAAGGGAAGGATGCCAGATTGTGGCACTGTATCCTCCCAGTCCTCAGGCTGTGACCGCAGCACCAAATCTAACTCTAAAAATGTTTGATGAATGAGTCAGTCTTCTAAAGGAGGTTAATGGCTTATCAAAAAAACAGAAGAAAAAATTACTCTATAAACTCTAGCCCAATATTCTCTATTATGATATTGTGTTTTTATAGATACTACTTAAAATTAATGAATGTCTCTGTGGAATAGATTCCAAATTCATAAAGGGTGACAAGATAATGTAAAGGTCATGAAATTATATTAACTAAAGGAAAATTATTTCATCATTTTCTATGATCAATGGTCAGTTTAGCCAAGGCCTGTCGTCTTCCCTTTGGCCAACAACAAGCTGACAAATAGGAACGGCAAAAAGAACCAGAATCCTGACTGGCAGGAGGAACGAGGAGACAAATACAGTAAACACTGGGAGAGAACATAAATTCTAGCTTTTGTAAGATGGACTGCCTTGCTAGATTGGATGTTATTTTTTTCTAAAACGTTTGTTGGGTTGCCAGCCAGTGTACATAAACACTGTTGCTTGACATTTAAATATTCAACATCAAAGCTTCTAAAGATAAGCCAGTAATCGAGAAATTACTGGGAGCAAAAACAAACTAGAGATGTCAAATGGGCTAAAGAAAAACACTTAACTCGACCAGTTGAGGAGGATAAAACCATTCTAAGAAATAAGTGCAGCCTCGGTGAAAGGGTCGCTCCAGCTGGCTGGGACACTAAGGTTTTGTTATGATCTAAGAAATATGTAAATGGCTGTGAGATCACCTTGATGAGCAAAAACCTGAACGGCCTTCGATCTTAATAGTGTAACTAAATGCATCCATAGTGATACTGCATAACGTTGGTGGGAAATGATCTCTTACGAGATTTAACACAATGTAATCTGAGGATATCTTTCCCTTCTTAATTTTTCCTCCAAACATTTGCGCTGTTACGACATAGCTGAGATTCTGAAAATCCTTCCTGGCTAGTTAGAGCACATTTCAAGCATTTGATGCTCTTAGAAGGGCTAAAATACTTTGTGAATAGCTTTGCGCTTTGCTATAATCTGATCTTAACTTTTAAATAAAATGCTTCAAACAAGACATGATTTCGAGAATTTTCTTTGAATGTTGTCACTTGGAGCAACTCTGTGTTCATAAGAAAATATATAATTGCCAACCCCTACATCTGTACTGTCTTGGGAGAGGACCAAAATATTCAACATATTGGTGTATAATATACAACTGCTACCGTTTTCTATCTGGCAACAAGCACAGAGTGTAGACCTTCGAGAGTATTTCGGTTTAGAGCAATTGCCTACTGTGGCTAGAAAACACATTAAAACCAGTGAGTCAACTAAAACAGTTAAAGTTGCAACCAGACAGGTGAATATTGATGCTATCAAACTAACACCCTGGTGTAAAGCTTGGCTAACCTTGGGGTAGATGCAGGGTTGAGCACAATTCTGACTAAAAGCAACACCTCTGACAATCAACGCATCAACAGGTACGTACAAAGCTCTTCTCAATGGCCTGTTCACCTTAGCATTGCACCAAAGCGCCTCACATACCTGTTCGCACACTGTACATTCACACTCTGATGGAGGACGCTGCCAGCAAGGTGTCAGTCCACTCCCCAGAAGCTAATTGGAGGCTCAGGATGCTGATCCAAGTCTCAAAACGAATTGGGTATCGAACCAGTAACCTCACAATAACTAATTATTCTGCCTTTGAGCTATGCTGCCCAGTCTTGTGAAAAATATTGATCAAAGCTGTCTTCAGTCCAACAAATGAACTGCTCGTGCATCAGTCATTGAACAAAAGACCTGCACTGGCTCTATGTAGAGAGGCTGAGATTTGTTGAGATTCAGGTCCAGGGGTCCACAGGACTGCTCCAGGCCATCTGTTCAATGGCATTCCCCTCGGGATGAGACCAAGTCACAATTTCACCACATCACTGAGGAAGTTCACTTAGTTGAAATGCTTTCTTTTATTTCGCTGGACCCTGAGGTGCCATTTTCCACAGTAGGTGTGAGCTGATGCAGGATGAAACTTCAGGGCCCAGACACCCTTTGAATGTAATTATATGCTACTTGCCAACACTGCTTTGACTTAAGACACTGTGTGGAACACAACTGAGAAATACTGGTGAGTTGTGCCATAATCTATTATCTGGTCGCAAACCATTTCACAATTATTGCATTTATTCAATTTTTCTTTGACTTGACAGACAGTTTCATATTCAACACAAACATTATTGATGAAATGGATAGAAGGTATCAATGTGTTGATGTAACTTTGTTAACTATCAAAAAATAAAGGTCAGCCATCATTTGTATAAGAATTTAAGTCAAAATTGTTACTTTATCTCATTCACCATTTATGTTACATACCTTAAAAAAAAATGTAGTCAACCTGCTGTGAAGCTTCTACTTTTGGAGAAATTAGATTCAATGGTTGCTATACTGAGTGAGGTTCTCGCTTCAAGCACATCACAGTTTGTCAGAAGATCGTTGGAAATTGTTTTTACTTACGATATTCTGTTGACAACTGCATCTTCATCTTCATGGTCATCTACATCAGAGAGCAAACCACTCCAGTTACACGGTGGATAAATGCATTTAACAGAAAATCATATGTTTATGACGTACAGCATGTCCCATTGAAGAAATGATCTATAGGAAGATTTAAAACGGCACATGCAAGACAGGCTTTACGATTCACTATCCCTTTGTACAGCAATCGAACAGTGCTGCCATTGCCCGTAGGTGTGACAAAAACAGCAGCCATTTTTATCTTTTCAGACTCCAGGAAAGTAATCTGGTGGAAAATGGTCCACTTTCAAAATGACACAACTGAAGCTCCAATGACCTGGAGACACCATATCAGTCACTTGCAGAAAAATAATGCACTTAATTTTTTCCCCATGGATCTATTTTCCTACCTCTTTGTCAGATTTATACATACATTTATCTGCTGCAATAGATGAAAAAGTTACTATGTTTTCATATAAAAAAGGAGCAAACTGACACAGGCTTCCTGGTTGTGTTTTTCTCCCCCAGTGGAGGTGTCACTAACTCCCATTTTGACACAATGAAGGACTCTGTCTATTAGCAAACACAGTACTTACATTCCACTGTGTTTGCTGTGAAAATAGATCCATCACACATATATACACCCTCGGAAATTCTACAGATACTTCAAAATGCATGACCGTCTCACTGAGGTACAGTTAATTTTTGATTCCTGTTCCCATGAAGGCAAAGGTCATGTTTTACTGACAGACGTACCGCTCTTTCTCTTGTATCGGGTCACGATGCAGTAAGACACAATGTAGAGGACTGCAAACAAGAGGAAGCAAATCTGAAATGAAAGAATCAGACTGTTAATTGCAGATGAACTATTCAAAACAACCTAATCTATGAGATGCCTCGCAGTTAAGCCTTGTTTAAAGAGTAAAAGGTTGAATAAGAGAAAAGACTAATAGATTGAAAAATGAAATACTGAAATTTCACCATGATTAAAGGCTCATTCTATTCTAAAACAGCGACGTTACCCTTTCTTTATGTGGATTGCGATTATATATTCAAGTCAGAAAGGCTTCGCGGTTGAGGGCATTTACAACCAAAAGTATTAAAAAAGTCTACAGAGCAGAGATGTAATATAATATTTGACCGGTAAAATCTTCTCCAAGCTTCACTTGAGCATCATCATTAGCAGGCTGATCGTAAGTTATTACTGACCTACGGGATGTCTGTGTGAAAGTAGTAAAACAAATTTATTATCAACTTTTATTTAACAGTGCTAAGCATTGAAAATATGCAATTTCATCTGTGTACAATGCAAACTACAGGAGCAGCAATTATTTGATGAATGTAAGATGTTAGATCCCACAAACCACTATAAAATAAACATAAATAATCTATTCAACAAGTTTTAGAGAAGACTAATGTTTAACACAGAACCCTCCAGCAGTATTTGGGATTTTTTTTTCAGTAAATTCTGACCCATAAACACATTTCAGTTGTTCAGTATTGCAGCTAAACAGGAGCCTTTGTTGTGAATATGCTGGCAAAAAATAAAAAAAAATGAGATATTTTTTAATCAATATCTGATGGGACCAGTGGGGATGGACAAAACTGCAAAGTCATGGAGAAGTTACCAACGTGTAGTATTCAATAGCTATCAGTGGCTGTAAAAACAAGATGGATGATCCAACAGGCTATCAAATTCCACATTCCCCCCCTGACTGTGACAGTGACTGAGATAACTAATGATAGAACCTCCAACTTCAGCACTTGGCACCCTCTCAACATTGTACAACTTAGCATGGCTGAGCTGAGATCATGAGATGACTCAGCCTGTCTCTGCAATGTGCAGAGACAGAGAAAACAAAAGGAATACTCAATCCAGACAGCTCGTGGCATTGTGTGATACCTGTCCCCAAAAAATCCATACAGCTGATATATTTACCAACTACAGAATCCATGGTGAAAATGGCTCTTGCAACAAACATATGAGCAAAGCTGAAAACAGAAGACATAAGATCATGTGCAAAGAGCTGACAAATGACAGCAACACAAGGACAAAACAGTCTCACAAGTAGATAACAGCAAGAGTCGGGCAGACCAGTCGAGGTCCAAAGCGCATGGCCCTTGAATTGCGCTAATCTACATAAAAACATAGTGCAACAATAAAAGCAATGGAAGGAGAGAAATGAGCGCATTTTACTTGTTGAAAGCTGAACGAAAGCCTCATCTAGTAGAGCAAAAGTATTTCACACCTTTATGATATATTAACTTAGCTGGAGGTGAGAGAAGTTAATGCTTTTTTGTCCTCTTGTGAGCTATTGCTATTTTGTGCGGCAAACACCAACATCAGGAGCTGAAGCTATTTGTTCAAAAGAGTCAATTTTTAAAAGTAACAGTTTTCTGTGTACTTTAAAAACTTCAATAAAAAGTACCTGAGTCTGACTCAAATGCACTCTTTTAAAGAGTACACAGCCATCTTTTTGAATCATGCTTACACGCATTAAACTCAACATTGGCAGTAAAATAAGCACATATTGTTGCACCTGTAAAAATCTCCATAAGACAACTCTTCACAGACGTGACAAACTAAAGATTTGGTGATATTTACGTTTACTTTTTTGGTCCTATAATGAAGCCAACATACTGAGACAGCTCAAATGAAAACGTGAAAAACAAATTGGGCGTGCCTGCTGGTTAGATATTTTATAGTGTGCTTTTCTATCAATGAGGACTTGTGAAATGGTTAAACAAGAATGTGGCATAGATCAACATCAGAAGACTTGCAAAGATAGAAGGAGTTGACAAAGGGCAGAGGCAGAATTCTTCCCAAACTCTTTGACACATACACATTTGTGTTCAAATGGAGTCGGATAAAGACAAAAATTACTTAAAAGCATCCCATGTTGACAATTTCTTTATTTAGCGTCTACAAGAAAGAAGAGAAATTGTCAAAGAAAAAGCCATCCACACCAGCATCAGCTGACTGACTATTGTTATTTTTAACACTGTCTCCGACCCGTCAAGCGTATCCCAAAGCATTACGCTAACATAAAAAATATAAATAATGTGGCTCCTAATGAAGAAAGGAAGGAAGGAAGGGCAGGGGCCATAATATTTGAACATTGTGTCACACTAAAAAGGTTGTTACTCCATATAAATAGTTTAGCTAGGAAAAAAACAGATATGCATGGTAAGCTTTTCCAAATAAAACCAGCTTTCCATCCACTGACACAGCTAAAGTGCTCCAGATTAACAAGGCGCAGGAACACATATATAAGGTGTATGCTATTATTAGCATAACCAAATACTGCACAACAAGAAAGTGCTGTTAGAGGGTCTTCAGGACAACTGACACCGCCTGGAAACGAACACAAACTCTCCTGACTCTAATAATAATTTCTAGCTGTCGGTTGCAATCTCATATTTGACTCTGGCATGACGCTGAAGTTAATTTCCATCAATAAAGAAAACATTTAATTCCGATGCTCCTGTGAGCCGTCTGATACCGGGCACATCCTTAACTGAGACGTTAAATATCACTAAGACAAATATCACTAAGATAAAGTGAAAGTCAAATTATTTTAAAGCTCGCTTTTACTAATATTCTTACTCGCGGGCTTTGTTTTGCACGAGAGATTTTAAACATCGTATTTGAAAATACATTTCAAGTCTGTTTTTCTGTGAAAACCAGGTAGGAAATTGTGCTGAGTCCATCTGACAGCTCAAGCTAACGCTAGCTACCGTAATCGTTACTCTGCAATAGAGGACGTTGTTAGCAGATTAGCTTCCACTGGCCGGATGATCCGTCTGTTACTTACGATATACTCTCGAACTTGACTGTGGAAATTCTGCTCTCTGACAGTAACATCGTCTTCGTCCATTCTTCATATTGCAAATTCAAAAAGCTACGGACTCACTACATGCTAGCTCCGACCGGTAGCTATTCTCTCTGGGTGTTGCTGTCTCCTCAGTTGCCCCGAACCGCTGCAAGTCAGTTTACACATCGAGGAAAACCCGCTCAGGGGGGGAAGAAAAAAAAAAAAAAGCAAAAAACAAAATAATATACGTCATCACTGCGCGACGAGGCACCCTGGAAGAAAATGGTCACATGACTGAGTGGGTCAAAGCTACTCTCCTCATGGTGCTGCATGTGTAGGTTTGTGTTTAAAATCATCGGGTGATTGTCGCTTTTTCTTGTCTATCGATTATCCGGTAACGTGAACGGTAGCTGTCACTACTACGCTGGCAACAGTGTATATTGCGTTTGGTTTGATTTGAAATGAAAGGGAAATGGAAACAGAACAGCAAAAAGAAGAAGACAAATGTAATGTTACAGAAGTACATGGTGGCTGTGGATGAGTTTGTGAAAAGCAAAAGTGGTGTGGAAGAATCGGAGAACAGCCGGGGGTTGGGATTTGTTAAAAAGAAAAGCAGGAAAGAGTTACGGAAAGAAAAACGAAAGCTGAAAAAAGCCAAAATGAAAAATTTCTACGAAGGTAAACAGACTGCCGTATTACCTGTGGCTGAAGTGTCGGAGAAATCTGCAAATAAACAGACACAAATAGAGAAGAAGAAAGAGACACTAAAGAAAGAAGAGCCGAGTCGTTCAAGCAAGTCTGCGAATAACCCCATGGAGCCCTCCAAAACATCTTCCTCCAAGGTAGGCAAGAAAATGAATAAACTCCAAGAGTCGAGAAAGAAAGCACTTTTGGAAGCAAATGAACAAGAGGACAGAGAAATCAAAAAACTTGAGCGTTACCTAAAATTAAACAAGAGGAAAAACAAGAAAACCCTTCCGCAGTCCTTTGTTGCTGACGGACTTGATTACATCCTCGGTATACTTGACTCTGGTTCCTTGGCTGGAGGGGCGTATGACAGTGATGACAACATGGATATAGCCAGAGAGAACTTTGAAAAGCTGGATGACGACAGCTCACAGCATTCGGACGAGGATGAGGATGTGTTAGATGAGATGAAAATCGAGGACAGAATGGAAGACGAAGATCCCGTTCATAGTGCAAGTGATGATGATCATGATGGTGGGAAATGTGATGAGCTGGTTGACGAAGAGGAAGCAGGAGATGCTGAAATGGAAGATGAGTCGGATAAAAGTGATGCAGAGGATGATGAAAACGAAGGAGCATCGGAGGACGAAGATGATGCAGAGGAATCAAACACAGGATTGGTGAGTTCAAAATGTTTTTTTTTCCACTGTTGTTATAACACTTACATTCTATGAGGCGAGGTTTGTTCACATCACATTTATATATTAATTATTTATCTATTTTGTTTATCTATTTATCTATTTTGTTTAACTATTTTGTTTATCCAGGTAACTTCTCCAAAAGGCAAGTATGTGCCTCCTCATTTGCGCAACATTGAAGACAAGAAACGGAGTGCTGAACTGGAAAAGCTGAAGAAGAATCTGAAGGGCCTGATGAATAGGTAACATTCTTACTGACCACAGACATATTGACACATTTAGAATGAGCATATATGAGAAAAACACTTTGCCTTTTGTCATATATCTTTTTTAAGTGTTACTGTTGCCTGTTTTTAACCCCGTCCTCGATCAACAAGACATAGAGGGGGAAAACACTAGTAGTTTCAGTGCTACAACAATATGTTTACGATAGCTATCAAATTAGTTATAAATAAATAAGTAAGCACAAATAGCTCTTGAATGCTGCTTGAAAGCATTTCAATAAGACCTGTCCTCTGTTTCACAATTAAGTGTGTTAAATGGTGCAAAATGAGCATGGGCTCTTTCCCATTAAGATCAGTGTTACCCCTGTTGCCCTGTCGCTCTCCTGGCTGGGTTTCACTGATGTTCCTTTCAAAGTAAAAAAGTTATTTGTTTCCTCTTCAGGCTGAGTGAGCCCAACATGGCATCCATCAGTAGTCAGGTAGAGGAGCTGTACATGACCTGGAGCAGAAAGGACATGAGTGATACCCTAAGCGAGGTGCTACTAGCAGCCTGCGTCACTCCAGCCTTGATGCCTGACAGACTACTGATGGAGCATGTCCTGCTTGTCAGCATCATCCATCATTCAGTGGGCTTGGAGGTACAGAGACTTCAGTACTTGACATTGAGTTTGCACAAAAACGTGTCTATTCTGTTACAGAATGGGTGCACTACTAATGTTCCTACAATAGACATAGCCCTGTAATATGAGCACTTGAGCAGAAGTTTCAAGCTGCTTTTGCATGTTTTTACTGAACACATTTATACGGAATGTCGTACCCACTGCATACTGGTTTTCGTAGCAGTGTGTTTAAGAATTTAATTAGTTGGGCCTGGCTTGTCCAATGTTATCACCACCAAATACTGTACAATTGTAACAGTCATAGTGCAGGCAGTGCTCTCTTTCTTTCATTTTGTATTTATCTGAAATGAAAACCTTTGTTTGCGATCAAAAAATGTTTTCTTGTTTATGAAGCATTGTTTGCAGCGCTATGGCTAGAGATGGGATTCAAGGATTGTGTTCATTGTCACATGCACAGCAAAGAAACGGGTTTCCCTTTACAATGAAATTCTGACTTTGCTGTCAGCAGTGAGTGCCCAAGAGTCCAACAAGATGTTCGTTAAATAAGAGACATAAGTAACTTAATAGTGACATAATATAAATAAATGCATAACAGAACAATACAGACAATGAGTGAAAGATACAGTGAGTGTATGTAGATTTTGCAATTTAACATGTGCTAATTATTGAAAGGTAAAGGGTCAAGTGCAGCTGATCAATCTGAGGTTGACCAGGATTATAAACTCATGTCAACTGTGGGAGTTTGGTGGAAACACAGCTCTGACGGAATTAAATGCCACTTATGGTAGCAACTTCTTTGTCTTTATGTCGGGCTTACACGGAGACCTTTTATTGTATTCACTGTAAAAAATCTTTTTCATCAAGCTTTCAGGTCTGTTTTTGCTAGATATACGATATAGAGATACAATTATAGATATAATATAGAGATACAATAGTTACCACATATTCAGGACAACAACTACATCTGTGGTGTTTGTTAACACCTGTGAGATTGTAACATATGGGAAATCTATTTTCAATAGGTCATTGGCCATCGGTCCTCAGTTATCAGAAATAAACAAAACTTGTTTCATTCACATTTCATCATTTTCCAGGTGGGTGCTCAGTTTCTCGAAACAGTCGTTCGAAAGTTCGACATGGAATACAAGAACCCAAGCGAGGGCAAAGAGTGTGACAACCTGGTTGCCATAATCGCTCATCTTTACAACTTTCAAGTTGTCCATTCCCTCCTCATCTTCGACATTCTGAAACGTTTGGTGGCAGCTTTTACGGAGAAAGACATTGAGCTGGTCCTGTTTGTGCTGAGGAATGTGGGATTCGGCCTGAGGAAGGACGACGCGCTGGCTCTGAAAGAGCTGATCTCTGAGGCCCAACGCAAGGCCAGTGACATCGGGAACAAGTTTCAGGATCAAACCAGAGTAAGGAATGAGCCATTCACATACCCGCACTTTAGCTATCGCTCATTAATGTAAGAGGCCTCGACACAATTTTTCTAACATGGGACGTGATCACACGTGCTCAGGTGCGTTTCATGTTGGAAACCACGATGGCTCTGAAGAACAATGACATGCGGAAGATTCCAGGCTACGATCCAGAGCCCGTGGAAAGACTGAGAAAGTTGCAGAGAACTCTGGTAGGTGGTTTCCTATTATCCATGCTTCAACCTTGCAGTAAATTTCAACTTTGTATTTCACTCTAATTGTCATGCTATGCTCAGATTTTATTTCTGGAGTAGTTTCCACTATCACCACTAGAGGTAGTCAGAAAACCACCTTTCAAATGCTTGCCAAGGCATCCAGTTTGACCATGTGGGACTGATGAGGAGTCATTCAATTCTCCTGAATGCTTTGTGAAAGTCCCCCTCATATATTTATAGCAGTTTATAATTGCGTTTCTACCGAGTGCACTTGATATGAATTCCTGGAAAATGTGTGACTCAGATACAGCGGAGCTCGGCAGGCAGCGACATGAAACTGCGGGTCTCTCTGGATAATCTCCTGGCAGCGGAGAAAGTGGGCCGCTGGTGGATCGTTGGCTCCTCCTGGAGTGGAGCCCCCATGATAAGCGAACAAAGGAGCTCAACCTCAAAACAGAGCAGTGACGAAGGACAGGTGGATTGCCTCATCTGAAGAACACAAAGAGATTATTCCGTGCATGACACCCACAGATAAAATCCCTTCTCATCAATCTAATCATATTTAAGTGCTCCCCTCCACTTGATGATCTTTTGGTTAATTTGAAAAGTAACCTAAAGATAGTTTAATGCTGATGTTTGGAGTAGTGATTTGATAATGTTTAATATTTAATGTATTTTTAGTTTGTGATACCGGCAAAAATAAATCCCTGTACTTCTCGGTTATGCAGAAATATTATAGTATTTTGCCCCAGTGGCACTGCTTACTGAGATAACGGTATTTTTTTCCAGTTCAGCAAAAAAGTTTTGGATCTGGCCAGAAAACAGAGGATGAACACTGAGGTCAGGAGAAACATCTTTTGTGTGATAATGACCAGCGAAGATTACCTGGATGCATTCGAGAAGCTGCTCAGGTTTGTCATCATTCACCTCTGCTGTGTGTCTACTTAGCAGCGCAGGGCGGCCAGATAGAGGGATCCAAGAGATTTACAGAAGATAACCTTTGAAGGACGTTTTCCTCTCAGCGCTGAGGCAGATGTTTAATGTGTTTTATTGTGTCTATGTGCAGGATGGGTCTGAAGGACAAGCAGGAGAGAGAAATTGTCCATGTTCTTATGGACTGTTGTATGCAGGAGAAAACCTTCAATGCCTTTTATGCTGTATTGGGAGAGAAATTCTGCTCTCATGACCGCCGCTTCCAGGTACCACTACTGTTACAAAATCTAAACTTCGAGAGACATTTATCGATACATGTTGCCATGTTCTTCTGATTGATTTTTTTTTTTCTTTGAGATATTACAGTTTGGTTAGCATCTCAATATCACCATCCCTTGTTGTCAGTATTCTACATCTAATGACAAGCACAAGGCTTATTTACATATATTAATATATTTATCAATAAAGTTTTTATATCACCCAACACAGATATTGATCACTCTCACAATTAAGGGCCAGTAACAGCTGATAGCATCAGATATACTCACAGTAGCAGTTGACTGGTCATGGACTTGCTATATATTCACAAATCAAATTCACCATGCCCTCTGTTATTGGCCGCTGTGCGAATGTTAGGTTGGAATTTCTGGTACATGCTAATGGTGTCCTACTCTTTTGTGAAGTGAAACAAGTTAATGAGCGTTTCATCCCGGGACCGTTGAATGCAAGGTTGCTGTTTGAGACTGGAGCACCCACTGGATGTGTGTGACCACCCAGTCTCTTAAACAACGCATGACCCGCATTTCACCTCTTCTTTGTGGAAGCTTCTCACACCTTTCACCTCAAGTATTATTAGGCTCATACTGTGACGACAAACAGCACTTCCTACTTTGCCACCATGTTGGCGGCTGGTCCATATCAGAAACTGATGACCATTGTCCCCATCAAAGAGGCCAAGCGAGAATGTTTGCTTTTCACATGTAAACTTCATCTGGTTGAGAGAATTACTTGTGTAGGAAAGTCAGTTCCTGGTGTTGATACTGCAGGCGCTGTTGTTGGGAGCATCATCACTGAGCAATACTCCTGACACCCATCGCGTCTTTGAAAATCACATGCATTGACATTTAATGGGAAACCCACATCCACCTCATGCAGTGTCTGTGTTCCCTTAGATGACATTCCAGTTCAGTCTCTGGGACAAATTCAGGGAGCTCTCAAACCTGTCCAGCAGCACCTTCAACAACTTGGTCCAGCTCGTGACTCTGTTCCTTCAGAAAAAATGCCTCTCCCTCTCTATACTGAAAGTAAGTGGTGGGTTTTATGAACACAGTTATGACCGGGCAGTACATCAATTCATATTTAACATCGATAAAATTGACATCCACAACATGATTTCAGAGTGTGATGTGAATGGGTTTTTTGTAACCATTGTAATGCATGGTGTTTGCTCACTAAATTAAAGATTGAGATATATATTTATGTATATGTAAAGTCAAATTTCTCTAAAAATTATTCTTTAAATGTTTGGAATGTCTGTAGAGAGTTATAACTTAGTGTTGATTAGTGTCCAACTTCTCATAATCAGCCCTGGACTGTATTGTCTGGTGTGTGTGTGTGTGTGTGTGTGTGTGTGTGTGCGTGTGCGTGTGCGTGTGCGTGTGCGTGTGTGTGCGTGTGTGTGTGTGTGTGTGTGTGTGTATGTTTTTTTTTTAGCGTGTGGGTTTGTGTGTGTGTGTGTGTTTGTTTGTGTGTGTGTGTGTGTGTGTGTGTAACTGTGTACAGAAATTAAAGTGCAAAATCTTA
>CAAKHD010005177.1:143596-153619 GCA_901007705.1 Fistularia tabacaria | reverse complement strand
GTGTGTGTGTGTGTATGTGTATGTATATAAATTTAACAGATATTAGAATTTATATCTGAATATTGTGTTGTTATTTTTTTCATCCATATTGGCTGGACCTGGGTAGAATTCATTGTTCGGGGCACAGCGAAGACTCTTTTTTTTCCTATTGTTTATTTTAGATTCATGTATTCCCTCGCAGTATTCATGTGCATTCATTGTTTCTGCCTTCCTGTCTTCAGGTGATAGAGTTTGGAGAGCTAGACAAGCCCAAGGTGCGCTTCCTGCGCCAGGTGCTGACCAAACTGCTCAAAGAAACCGAGCCAGAGGATCTCGTCAGTATATTTGGAAGGTGGGCCAAAGTCTGTTCAGAGTTCAACACACCGAGACAGCCATGTAAAGAATAACCAGTACCTTTTATTTCCATCACACCGTTGAATCCGCCGCTGTGATGCACAGCTTTACACCTCTTGTTTTAGTGGTCACCATAGTAACCCGGATACTCATTGAAACATCAGTAGAGCTGAATATAACATAGAAGCACTTGACAAATTGATACACTGACTTGATGACAATAGAAAACAGATTTATAGAGGGCACGTGCCTCATCTCGAGCAAGGTGTGACTTTTTAACAAATTTCACAGATGGAATTCATCCAGAGATTTAATGTCAAACCAGTCGTCATAACAGCATCGGTCACTGTGAATCACACGTGACTGCGTAGTGCTGACTGGAAATCTGTCACTTGTTAATATCATCAGCTCAGCTGACGTTTCAATGACATTAACCTGCACTACCCTTAAGTGAACAACGCTAATCAATGTCCCTCATTTCCTCCTGCCCACTAGGATTTCGGGATTTCCAAAGCTAGGAATGCTGCGTGAGGGCTTGAAGCTTTTCATCAGCCACTTCCTGCTGAAGAACGCCCAGTCGCAGGAGCCGCCCGAGCAAGCAGCCGTTCTGTCGGAGCGTGCTCAAGTCGCCACCAAAGCCATGGAGGCCAAAGAGACCAAGCTCAAACTGTAAAATCCGGAAACGCACATCACCAACCCCAGAGGAGGCATCTGCGCCGCCTGATCCGTGGATTATTCACACAAACAAACAAACATGTGCTTGCCCTTCGTTTGTAAATAACTTGTACTGTGAATATTTTTTTTTTTCTGGCAAAATCACAAAGATACCTTCAAATACGCTATGTATACTTATACGAAAGTGCAAGTTCAGTTATATCTAAACCATAATGAGTATTTAACGAATTATCTTCTTTTTAATGATCCTGGGATGGATGTAACTGATATTTTCTTTACTTCACTTTCCTCATACATTGTCCAGGTCGTTTCAAGTAAACTTCCATATTACAAATAAAATGAAGAGTGGCTGTACTGTTCTCAACATTACAGTTTATTTCGCAACCAACCTCATAAAGCAAAGGGGCTTTTTTTTTTAATGATACTTTTCTCAGCTGTAATGTGTTTTTAGTATCTGCTCATGGAATCAGTGCATAGCCTGGTAATGTCACATCCACCTGGAGCCATTCTTCTGAGATTAACTTTGTCTATTTACCTGCTCACGCAAACATTATTTCTAATAACTGCTGACTTAAGCTTAAGCGATTAATGAATGAATGCGCAGTATCGTTCTCTGTTGATATTTCCACTTGGCCGCTGCGGGGGTGACAACCGGTGATATGTTGCTTTATTTCGGTGTTGACGCGCCTGGATGAGTTGACCTGAGGCCTTGAGTCTGGCCTTTCCTGTTTGCGGGCTGACACCAGTATATGCCCGCATGTTTAGCATAGCAGAGTCATTCTGTTACATTTGATACTTGCTCCGATTAATTAGCTCCATCGGTGCAGCCTGAAAGGCAAGAGTGCGGCCTGAGGTCAGGAATAGGCCAACAAGGTCAGCAGGCAGAAATGTCTTTAATTCATTAACACGCCGCAATTTATCTTCAAGCTGAGAGGCGATGCAGCGCTGTTTGAATCGCATTTTAAAACAACTTGGACCAATCTTTCTTGAGCATGTGGATGGCGACAACGCTAAAAAGCAGAATCTCTCCGCAGAAGAGCGAGGATAACGGAGTTGCCGCTGGCTGTGCAGCCCCCACGCTGACCGGCGTCTGCACTCTGAGCCTAGAGAGCTACCTTCAGCCTTACCTGGCGCTCTCCGCTTGGGCTTGACCCTCCGCTGAACTTTGATTTCGTCTGCGAGAGCAAACAGTGGAAAGATAACCAGCTGATCCTTTGGTAATCCTGGTAAAAACGGCACTTAATCAGCGGCGCCTGCCATAGTTCGAGGATGACTACTAGCAGGAACAATGAAAACCAGGAATGTCCTGCTGAGGTTTCCTGTGAAGTAACAGGTCCAGTCTCTTGAGAACACCTGGTTTGTGTCATTTCCCCTTTTTCAGAACCGCAGAAGATAAAAGTTGAGGTAGGAACACATTAAATCCAAGTTGATTTGCTTCTCGGAAAAACCATTTTGGAAATTGAAAGGTTAAAATGTGTGAATTCTATCATACTTATCAAATAAAAATGAATCACACACATTTTTTTTTACCAGTAACCCAAAAGTGGACAACCATTGTGGAGGGGCCAAATGTGTTTTCAGGTCGTTTCAACACAGGAGCAGTGTGTTTAAGCGGTTTGCCTTTTTCAAAGTGTTATTAATAGGAGCCCATTGCTGGTGTGGTGTGAAATGTTTCCTTCGTCTGCTCGCTGTTTGCTCTCCCTGCACGTTTGCACGGATCCGACAGCGCTATTAACGGTGCTTCCCATGACCCGGGCTGTCAGAGCCCCGGGAAAACAGCAGCCTCTGTCCGGCTCCGAGCTGCAGGCCGCCCATAAATCAAAAGCACCCTTTCACCCAATGCATAAGCATATATCCAGACGCGCGATCCCAAATAATCGATCCATTTTATATATTAAAAAAAAAATGTTTATTTCACATTGTTTGCACCAAGAGAGACGCTAAACAACCATTTAGCATGCACTGGAAGGCTATGACTGTTTTATAAATACAGTATAGAAAAATAAACATAACATATTTGGGTTTTTGCTGCCCCCCCACCCCCACCCCACCCCTGCGTGATTCCACTCACTGTGGAAAGCGGAGCATCACAAAGAAACCAGAGAGAGGACAGCGGGGTGTTCAGGGGAGGCTTGGAAAGGAATTTGCGGGTGTGTTTTTTTTTTATTTTTTACATTTTGGCGCAGCTCCTGATGCGCTTTGCAATGAAACCATGCAGATCCGAGAAGCCGAGTGTAATAATGCAATGTGCGGATTCAAAGGTTCATCTGCGTTATTGCTGGTTTTATTTTATTTAATTTTTTTATTTTCTTGCACGAGGATCGCCCGAATTCGACCTAACTTTACTCTTTTTAGAATAAAAGGGAAGAAAGGGAGGGAGGAAGGGTAATTTCGATGATAAAAGACATGCAGATGCGCTTTAGGCAAAAGTCCCTCACAGTCCTCGGAGATGAAGATCCTCTCCATCTCCAGGTTCAAGGCTGCGGACTTAGGTCGCTGGCGTGATTCCTCTCGTCGTCCGAAGAGCAGTCCGATGAGTTGTAGAGGAAATTGTCTCCCTCCTCGTCGTCACTGTCCCTGAAGTCTCTTATCCTGCCGTTTTTCGAATTTGTCTTGCTGTGATAATCCGACTGTTCGAGTCCGTCAGGTTTCTCCTGGCCGTTCTTGGCGCCCTTCTGCTTCTCGGCCTCCTGGGCGGCTTGCTCCTTGGCCTTCTTGCTTCTCTTCCACTTCATGCGTCTGTTCTGGAACCAGATTTTAACCTGAAGAGAAGGATGAGGATGAAAAAAAAGAGTAGTTTACACCCCTTCAAACGCATGTATACGCATGTGTGCGTAAAGTTGCGCACAAGTCACCAAGTCAACGACGCACTGAACAGTTTCTCCTGAGCTGGTTAATAATAGTTATTTTTTTCGATTAAAAAACAAACAAAAAAATAAACTCTTGCACATTTTTCAGATTTTTAGTAATTGGAAAATTCCCCAAAATGCAGAGAAACATTTCGAAATCTGTGTTATATTCAGAAAATGGAACAATGGTCGGGGGGAGGAGATGATTTTCTTGCTTTTGAAGATATTCGAAGAGGCGAATGGCTGATTTGTGTGTGTGTGTGTGTGTGTGTGTGTGTGTGTGTGTGTGTGTGTGTGTGTGTGTGTGTGTGTGTGTGTGTGTGTGCATTTGGACAGGCCGGTACCTGGGTCTCCGTCAGCATGAGGGACGTCGCCACCTCGAAGCGCTTGGGTCTGGACAGGTACTTGTTCAGCTTGAACTGGTGCTCCAGCTCCAGCAGCTGCTGGCTGGTGAAGGCGGTCCTCGGTCTCCTACACTTGCCGAGCAAGTTGGACTGCGCCTGGGCTGCAGGGATTGAGACGCGGCCGGTTATATCATCTCCTGGAATAACAATTTCCCGCAGTGTATTCATCTCCAAATTGCCTCATTTTAGCCACATTCACTGTGCAAAACTTCGCAAAGGAAATTTAAGAAGCAATCGTCAAAATGTCAATTGATGAAGATGAACATCCTCTTCCTCCCATCTATTAAGAAACGACGTTTGACATATGAATATGTCCATAGAGGAGCTATTTGCCACCTCATTTTGAACAAATCTGTTAGAACGAGCAGGAACAAGAAGGCAGTATCTGGTGAGCAAATCGCATGTCGACTGTGGGTTTCGCACCCCAGCGCCACTTTCCCACTGTCCATTATCTGTCCATTTTAGTTCCTCTCAGAAAAACCATCATCTCCTCACATCCTTTTCCTCCTCATCCCTCAGGGAGGGCGAAACCGGGACCCAGAAACCTGTTTTATTTTTTTTGATAAACTTAAGTGTCTTTGTATTGGGAATTATTGGCAAGAATCAGTCCATATGCCAGTCACTTGTTTTTAAAAATTGCACCAGATTGTATCTATTGTGCATAGTTAATTCTGCTGTGTTTTTTGTATCAATTTCCTGCACCTTCTACTGTAATATTGAATTTCCCCGTTATGGGAACAATGATATATATATATTTTGGATGACATTTTACCGTGTCATTGTCTGTTTTTAATATGTAATGCTGCTGCTGCCAGATAATTTCCCAATCCTGGGATCGAGAAATTACATCTCACCTCATCTCATAAAGTCCATCCTATCCAATGCATAACCAAAGAGCAAAGTGGATCCCTGACATGAGGGGATGCACAAACTTGGTGACATATTCCTCCTTTTTTTTTTTTTTACTCACAATTAAAATCGGACATTTTGGGCAGCATCATCCCGGCGGTGGACACCCGGAGCCAGTGGTCCAGCTGGAAGGTGCTGGCCGTCAGCTTGATGGGGTCTCCGGCGTGGTGGTGGTGGTGGTGGTGGTGTGAGCCGTGCGGGTAGGAGGAGTAGGACAGCGCCGGGTGCTGGCCTGCGAGCGCCGCCGCCGAGTACGTGTACATGGGGTGGCCGTAGAGCGCCTGCGCGGGGATCCCTGCGGTGCTCTGCGGGTGTAATCCGACCATGCCGTGCGGGCTGTTGAGGAACCCGGGTTTGGGGATCAGACCGCAGGTGGAGATCCGCGGCGGGGACGGCGTCTCCGCGCGTAATGCGTCGCCGGTGGTGGCGGTGCTGGCCGCGGTGGAGGTCAGCTCCGGGGCGACCACGCTCCCGGACGACGGGATGGAAGAGGATGAAGATGAGGAGGAGGAAGAGGAGGAGGAGGAGGAGGAGAGGGAAGTAACCAGCGCCAGCGGAGAGGTCTGCACTTTGGGCGTATCGACTGCGAGGAGCGCGTCGATGCGAAAGTTCTTGGATTTCTCCATCCTCGCGGCTGCTAACTTCTCTTTTCCCCCCTCCACCTCTGAAAAGTTATAATGCGGGTGGAGGTGTGGGAGAGGAGCCTCGGCGTGACACTCCATCCCCGTGGGGAGGAGGCGATTGGTGCAGCCCCCTGGCAGGGGGCCGTCCCAAAGCCCGCATCCGACCCCGCCACGCCGCTCTCCTCTAATCAAAGTTGGCGGCGTTAATGTCCCCAGAAGATGTTACTATTATGGGAATATGACGCAGACCTCCCCTCTCCCCCCCAAAAAACCCTAATATTTTCCATTAATTATAACGATATGCCATCTTTCGCCTTTTCGAGGCAATATAGAGTTCATTAATGGGAGGGCGGTGGAGTAAAAGTGTCCGATGTGACTAAAGACCTTATTAGTTTATGATTATGGGAGTAAGTGCACTGTGCATTTTTTGGGGGGGTTGGCTCCAGGTGGATACACCCCCAGTCTGAACAAGGTCATGGGTGCAAGGATACCCCCCCCCTCCCTCAATTTTTTGGCAGACACAAACTATCCCAATTATGAATCACATTATATGATATGATTTTTTTTTTTTACAAAGTGTTTTAGTCAAATGAACTCCAGGTATTTTTTTTGTACGCTGGACGAAAGTGTTTTAATGTTAAAGATTTCCAAGCCAATTCATTAGGCCCGAACCCCTGCAATGTAAAATAGATCATCAAAATATTCCGAAAAATCCCCACCTGAAACATCATTATCATCGTCATCATGAGGAAGATTTTTTGCATTAAAGTTGCACGTATTGCATGCAAAAGCAGTTTGCTGGTGTCTTGGTTTTTAATCATATCGGAAAAGGCTGCTTTGGAGGGGAATCAGAATCAGAATCAGAACCAGAATCAGCTTTATTGGCCAAGTCGGTTCACACATACAAGGAATGTGGCTCCGGTTGACAATCCGATTCTAATTCAATATTCAAGATTTGTATTGTCATATACGTTGCAAGAATATGGTGAATTTGGTGATTCAGACAATGCAACAGAAATCTTACTTTGTGCTTCTCTTCACACCAGATAGATAGCAATAGACACCATAACTGACAATAACATGACCCAGTGCGACAACAGTGTGGGAGACAGCTTACAGAGATGCACTAAAAACAATACAGCCAGTAAGTAAACTAAGTTAATTATTGCACAGTTATCATTTAGAGAGAAATAAATAATAACTAAGAAAAGAAATACTAAGTATTATAAATTAGGGAGTCTCTTGTGTAATGTCAGCCATCAGTGGGGGATTGTGGTGTGTGTGGGTTCAGGACTCTGACAGCCTTTGGGGAAAAAAAACAGTTTTGAAAACGGTTTGTAACTACACCTCGTACTGACATGAAGGTAAACACCGAATGGACAAGAACATTACAGACAACACAAAGTGCAAGGCACAGAGTCCAGAGTACGAAGCACAGGGTACAAAGTGAGAAGTAAAGTGAGGTATAAGTCAACATGAGCATTATGGCCAGTGAGATAGTGCAATGATATGATGATGCTGTACAGATATATAGAATAGTATAGTTTTAATAAAGATTTTTTATACTTGTAATAAGGAATTATATATCATATTATTCCATTAATGCATACATACAAAACAACAATAATACTTATTATTATTATTATGCACTAACAATAAAAATAATAATAATTATCATTATTATTATTGTGGAAATTCTCTTTTCATAGCAACTGGACTTGAATTTCTTCACATGAAGACCCCTCATCCGATAGGCTTCTTCAGTTCATGATGATCATCCCCACCTGGATCATCATCATCATTGTCATGACTGTTATTCTTACGATCCACTCATATCAAATACTAGTAATAATAATAATAATAATAATAATAATAATAATAATAATAATAATAATAATAATAATAATAATAATAATAATAATCATAATAATAAAGCCTGGGAGTGGGGATGCTGAGGTGAGGCTCCATGCGTGGGGCCATCTGGGAAATTGCAGTGAAAGCCTTGCCGCTGTCGTTCCCTGAACCGCGGAGGTGATGGACGTTCCTGAGCCGCCGTAATGGACCGGCGTCGCCAAAGCAAACAGCCGGTTCCCCCGACAGAGCCCGTGGAAGGCGATCAATCAATCATTACGAACGAATAACCAGAATGGAGGTAGCAACATCACCTGGGTGGTCAAAGGTATGAGCGTAAAACAGCGACTGCAAACACCCTCCACAATCCCGCTGTTGGGAGGCGAAGTCTCGCGTGAACAGGCCCGCGGCTCCGGGCGACTCCGGTCTAATAAGCCACTTAAAGTTAATGGAAGAGGAGGTCAAAATGAGAATTATTGACACCCCCGTTGCCCTTAACCTGTCTACCAATAAAGCTGATTAGTTTTTGTCAATCCATCAAGTCGCCGCGGCCCCGGGGACGTTTATTTGCTCGGGGGAAATCAACAAGTCAGCGGCTGGTTTCCAAGTAAAGTATCGCCGTTTAATTGTGGCCCCGGATGATCAGGGCCGATTACTGGATGATAAGGCCGAGATTGATGCGGGCGCGGCGCGGTGGGCGGGACGCGGGGGCGCGGCGCGTTGCGATGCGTGATGCGCACCGGATCTGCGGGATTTAAACATCCAAGTCGTGCACCTTTAATGATAAGGGGAAAATATGTGTACGTTAATGGGCCATTTGCACGTATTCTCGCAAGGAAGGCGCGGCCGCGGCTGCGTGCAAACCCTCGGCTCCCCCAGCAGGGACGAGCGAACGCAGCGAAGCTATTTTGCAGTTCTCTCATCAATTAAATGCATTTTATCAGCTTTCTGCATGATTATTCTAACAGCCGGAGACTTGATCGCCTCCGTCCGCCTCGAACCCACCGCGGGGTTTAATTTCATTAAAGGGGGCTGGGCATGAATATTTCTATTAGAGCCGCGGTGAAATATGGAGCCATTTAGTATTGGCCCTCACCGATCACCCAGATTTATCGCTCCTCTTCATCACATCTAGAGGAGAGAAAATGAATATGGCCTCCGAGTCGGGACCGAACCCTCAAACCGGTCCTTCCTGAAAGCTGTTAATTTGCCCCCTAATTACTTTCACAATTAACTAAAATACAAATCAAGGGTGACAAATTGGGATACGTTATATATTAATTACCCTCGGCAGATATGCTCATTATGCAAGGGCGATTTAAAGGGACCCACGCTGTCTGTTCTACCGCAAGTAAACGGCTTCCATCACAGTGGATCAAATGGATCACCGTTTGGACAATCGGGTTTCCGAATTCAGAATTTCGATTTCTCAATAGTCCAAGATGTGTTCTCAAGGGATATGCGATTTTACCATTGAACACATAATAATAATAATAATAATAATAATAATAATAATAATAATAATAATAATAATAATAATAATAATAATAATAAGAAGAAGAAGAAGAAGAAGAAGAAGAAGAAGAAGAAGAAGAAGAAGAAGAAGAAGAAGAACAACAACAACAACAACAACAACAACAATAACAATAACAATAACAACAACAATAACAATAACAACAGCAACAAAAATGCTGATAATAATAATAATAATAATAATAATAATAATAATAATAATAATAATAATAATAATAATAATAATTATAATAATAATAATAACAATAATAGCCAGCTGCAATATTTGATCAGTAATGTTCAAGTATATATTCGATCCGTGGTTGGCATCTGTTAAACTGATTTTTCTCCCACAAATTGTTTAAGAAGGTTAAATTAGATATTCATTTTCCAAATAGGAAATAGCCTTGAGCTTTTTTTTGCCAGAGCTTTTTTTTATATAGATTTTCATTTTCTAAACCAGTGCTTGAATCCTTATCTTTCTGATTTTGACTATGACTCCTTTTTAATTTTAGATTTCAGACAGATTGAGCAATTCTGAGCTCCGATAATTTCATTGTTCATGACACCGGATGTTTCCTGAGACAAAATGAGTTATGCAGGGCGTTGCATTTGTGCAACTGCAAGCCCTCTGGCTCTTGAATCAGGTGAGACATGGGACCAAGGGGCACCATTCAAAGGTTTATCATTGATCCATCGTGGCCTCATTTGTAGATTTTAGATTTTAATCTCTTTAATCATAAAGCTTAATAAACAAACCATCTGAGTTTTGCACTTTAACAGGAAGCATCGTTCTCAATACCATTATGAAGACCCTGAACTTATATTCAAGATAACAACGGTGAAGAGCATAAAAACCAAGATGGG
>CAAKHD010005177.1:132395-143576 GCA_901007705.1 Fistularia tabacaria | reverse complement strand
TATGCAGGGCGTTGCATTTGTGCAACTGCAAGCCCTCTGGCTCTTGAATCAGGTGAGACATGGGACCAAGGGGCACCATTCAAAGGTTTATCATTGATCCATCGTGGCCTCATTTGTAGATCACAATAGATACAACTCGGACAATAATAATTGAAAAAAAAAGCAAAATGCACAATAACTTTGTTACTGAAAAATGTCCTAGATGTTAAATACAAATTGTAAAATAAAATTCTAATTAAGTAGTGTTTACGTAACAAAAACAAATATTGCAATACAATGAAATTGTGTTTTAAAATTCTGATACTCAAATGACAAAGACCAGAACACATATGAATAAAATGTTGTTTTCTATTTTTCTTGATAATTGGAAGGGGATTTTTAATCATAAAGCTTAATAAACAAACCATCTGAGTTTTGCACTTTAACAGGAAGCATCGTTCTCAATACCATTATGAAGACCCTGAACTTATATTCAAGATAACAACGGTGAAGAGCATAAAAACCAAGATGGGGATGAAACATCCTATCCAACACTGTACAGAGAATCAGTGGGAAAGCATAAGAGGCACAAGTGATAATAACGTTGGAGATTCTCATAGAAACCCAGCCTGCAGGACTCAATGGAAAGAAAAGTGTGGCAGCCACTGAACCATTTGGGACGTCTAAGAAGGCTCTGCTTTATTCACCAGAACCCAGAAATTGTTTAAATGTTTTTTTAAAGAAAAGAAAGAAATATATATCAAGAAAAAAAGGGAAACATCTGATACAAAACAACATGTAAAAAACATTTGTAAGGATGGATATTATTCGTGACACATATATCAGTGTATATGGATTAATAAGGACTATAGTATAAGGACTATATATAGGACTATAATAAGCATTCCTATTACTTTCCTATAATCATGGCATATTGCACTGTAAGTTATTCTTTAACCCCCCCCCCCAATGCATGTCAAGCATTAAAATCAAATAACTCAAACTAATTTGATGAGGGAATAGCAATGTAGATTGGTTGCATATTAAACAAAATCATATCCCTGAATAGAATTGGGGGACAGAAACTCTGCTATCCACAGCATTATAGGTACCTCCTCCTGCAGCGAGATCCCTTGGATGTCAGGCTGTGAGCCTGTTCATACCAGACCAGCTTTCTATGAAGAGATATCTTTGAATTTTTCCAAGATTGTATTTTTCAACCAGGAGAAATAATTAGCTATGTTATAAAAAAAAGACTTTAGAGTTTGGCAACACATACGAGCCATTCTCTCTTTTGGCTACAACAGGTAAAGAGCACTTTGCAAATGTATGAAAAAACAGTTAAGGGTTGTAAGTAGATGAAACCACAGACACACACACACACACACACACACACACACACACACACACACACACACACACTCACACTCGAAAAGTCCCATTAGTCAAATTAAATAACTGATGCAGTGCAATGCCAAGATGTGCCTCAGTTCATCAATAACAATACCTTGCTGTACAGTGTCAAATGAAGTCACTGGCCACATTAGCGTTAAGCAATATATTATTACCCCGGCCAAGGGGGGCTGTGTTTTGTGCCACCATTTGTTTGTCTGTCTCCAGAATTATACATAAACTAGAAAGAAACAAAGACATCATTTTAGATGAAGCTTGGCTGAAAATAGTGATGCTGTTGAAACAACAGTGAAACTCGGAAAGTCAAAAACTCAATTAAATTTCTCAATAGTATGGGTAAAATAATAATACTTTACACTTCAAAGTTAAAACTGATAACGTCAGATTGACATCAACTCTATATGGAAAGAAACATGAATCCTCACTGATTTCACGGCTGTTCTGGTGTAATTTATTTTATAATTTTATTTAAATATTTTAACATTTGGATGCATATAGAACAGTCCATGTTTATCATGTGAATCACAATAGTAATATCTCTTAAAAAATGGAGCTGATGCAAACAACCTGACATCAGCATTAATTTTAGAAATTATGCCGCTTCATACAGAAGCAGATTCCTTTGAGAATTCATCGAATTAAGTTTTGAGAATGTAGCCACACCGTTGAATTCTTCATACCAAGAAGTATAGATTTATTTTCGTTGGATTTCGTTGGATTTGATTCTGAAAAGGTTGGGATACTCTTTGAATTGCAGCCCCATTCTTTCTTGGTACAGTAGAGTCCGGTAGTCTTTCAGTTCTCCGCGCAATACAATATATTCACTACTGCAATTGCAAATACGAAGACATCACAGACTATGTGAATCCACAATGTGTGCTTCCCCTTTGTGACATCACAGAGTCCCCCTTCATAATGTGGATAGCGACTTCTCTTTTTTGAAAAATTTAGAAATGTGCTTCGATTAATTCATAGCCTCCCAGGTATATCTACAATGGGAGACATATTATGTAAGCTTCATTCCTGCAATTGCAAAAAATAAAAAAATAAAGTGCTCTCTGTCGGTCTGTTATGCACAAACACTACAGAGTGGAGAGGGCTGGGGACGGCGCATCGGGCTTGTTATTGACGTGTCTTTTGTCCAATCAGCGTCCCGGATTTGTGGGAAGCGGAAGCAGTAAAGTTGTCTCATCGCCGTGTTGTGTTGACTCCTAGAAAGGGAGAGGAAAAGAAGACTTGACGTTTGGATTAACCTAAACCATCTCACAACACAACTCTTACTGTGTTTGGGTTACTCCATTCGAAATCGAAGGTAAACGATTCATAGTTTGCTGGTCATGATTCTTCGACGTGTACCCTGTAATATGAGAGATGTCAAAAGGGACACCCCCGTGAAGTTAGCCTGAGTGAGAGCTAAGCTCGTATGCTAGCTAACTGCAGTGCTAACGTCAACAATATCCTGCTACTTACACATGTGGGATTCAATGTGCAACCTGTCATCAATAAAACGTTGTAGTCAAGGGTCTGTGTTGTTCTGCGGAGTTATACTCCGCAGACGCCAGTGTTTAGCACATGACAGCTGCTGAGTCATTAGCTAGCTAAGTTAACCGGTTAGCTAACTATTGTTGCAGTCTAACTGCTCCTGTCAGCTGGACAACCTGCTACACTTGTCACCGTCAGATCGGTCTTGTGTGATTATTTTGTCACCGAAAATACATCGGCAAGCGTAACGTATCTTGCTGATGAATGTTGAAATCTATCGTCTGAAGTCTAACGTGTTCGAATCAGAGCGAAGTCAGGAGCAGACATGTCGTTTCACTTTCGTTTCCAGCGCATATCCAATTAGAGATTTTGTTGTACTTTTTTCCAGAGTCCAGTGAAGGCAACCGAATCAGTAAATGGGAAAAAACTAAAAATGTTTAGCTTTGAAGGTGAATTCAAGACCAGACCAAAGGTGTCTCTTGGAGGAGCAAGTAAAAAGGTTTGTGTTTCACTGCAATTTGGCTTTTTTCACTGAAAAACCAAACATTCCTGAATGATTTGCCATTTAACTCAGCTATAAGCATTCTCGTCTCTCTCATGTCAAAACAAGGTAAAATCACATAGTTTCTTCCCTTGTTGCTCTTCAGGAGGAGAAAGCGTCACTCCTGCACCGCACTCAAGAAGAAAGGAGGAAAAGAGAGGTAAAATGTGTCTGCCCATTGTATCTTTACAAGTTGCATATAAAAAGTAAAGATCTAATTGACCTTGAAGGAGTTTAGGTTTATTTGAAAAATCCATTGATTTTTCAATAATAGCAAATTTCCTCAATTGAAATGAAGTTATATCACATATAGGACGTTGTACTATCAGTTTGAGTAAAATTCAGTCGTCATTGGTGACTGACAGTGTGAGGCAGGGATGCTGTGTTTTCATTCATCATAAAAACCTGTCATTCTATCTCTAAGGATGAGAGAAAGAGGCTGAAGAATGCAGTTATCATTCAATCTTACATTCGGGGATACCAGGACCTGAAGCGACAGGTAAATTTGCCAGCACGAGAAGTTGAAGGAAATTTGGGGATGTGAGACTTTGCACGTACATATGAAAACTCGAACTGGTTGCATAAGGATATTAACCTTTCTTTTAGGACATGGCCAGCACAGTTTTTATGCATTTTAAAGCTTGTTCTAAGCCGAGATTTCGAGCTTATCCTCTACCGTTGGCTGCTCATTTATGCCCTGTGTTGTCTGGTAGTCCTTTACTTAGACTGACTAATGGCATTTTTTTAATCATCTGCAATGGGCTAATGCCTGTGCTAATCAGGCTGATTAACCAAATAAAGTTTACTCCGTGCACTGACATTGCTTGTTTTAATTAGAATTGGAGCATTTTCTCCATCTGTATTTCAAAATATTGGCATCACCTCAAGAAAAATCTTAAATCAGTCTTTGACCATTTTGTTAAAATTTTTTTCCCCCTAATGGTCAGTTTTGTTTTTGCCATCTTAATTAACAAATTTTACTACATGGCACTTGTCCATTTTGTTATTTCATGACTAAATCATTGCTGGAGTTGCAACTATGCCAACTTTTAGATAAAATAAGCTATTGGAAAAAATAGTAATGCTGTAATTGTGACTGAGTCCAATGGATTTCACATTCATAATATAGACAACAATTGTTGACACTCAGTTTGTCATAATACACAGTTAATCTTTGTATTGTTACAGAGATAAATAGCTAGGGAAAAAAGACAAACATGCACATCCGCTGCCCAGTTAGGGATGGGTGCTGGATCAAAAAGAATCGACTTAATAAAGGTTTGGAAGAAATCCGCACACCAAGAGTGCTCCAAAAGTAAAGATAATTTATTTTATTTTTACATGTAGTACAGAAAATGTATTGTAGCTTAACTTTTCGAGCCCAGATATGCTCTTCTTCGGACGCTTACCAAAACAAAGATACAAAGATAAATAGATCAATATTTCCTGACAGATATCTTGACACAGATATCTATCTTGTGTCATAAATAACCATAGCGGATTCAGCTTTTTCTTGAATTGAATTACAAATGTTAGGCAAATACAGTTTTGATGTATATGAGGTGTCGGTCTAGTTTTTAAATAATGTTGTTGAAAGTTTTTTTTTTCTCCTCAAAGATGTGACCCTTGAACTTTTCCTCTTAGTATGCCATACAGAGGGCCAGGTTTGACGAGTGGGCCAGTCAGACACAGGCAGGGAATGCTCAGCAGGTCTTGGAGGGTTCTGGCCTCTGCCTCCTATCTAGACAACTTATATTTTTCTACAGACAGAGTGTGGATGCACATAGATTGGTGAGATTCCAGTATGTTTAATTTGCATTTTCATTACTTTAAAAATGTCATTAACACAAGAAGCTTACCTATATGTCAAATCCAAGCTATAATCAGCACCATGTTTTTCTCTTATGTTTATAAAGATATGGCTCTGTCAGAACCTGGTGAAACACAACAGCCAGTTTGTAAAGCTGTTGTTGGGCCAACAGAGACAGACCTGTATGTTCCAGATCAAGAGAATCTTAGGCTTCTGCTGCAGGTACAGACCTTTAAAATAAATTGTTGATTGATATTAGCGGCATGAATAACATCACATCCATGTTTAAGTGGTGAGACACTGTAAATACAAAGCATGTCCAAAACCATGCAGTAGTTAATCGGAAACCTTTAATCCCACCACGTCCCTGATTACACAATTGGCATTCTCATTGTGTCCTACTCTTATTCTGTTATCTATTTTTATCCTTAGTGTTGTGATTCTGTTGTCTATTTTTATCCTCGTCGTTGTCATTCTGCTATCTATTTTATCCTCGTTGTTGTCTTCGTCCTCTTAATTGTGTCTCTTACTGATATTTATATTCATATTTATTGTTATTGTTGTGCTGCTGTGACAAACGAATTTCCCCTAAGGGGCTCTATAAAGTATTATTATCTTATCTTATTCTCTGTACAGGACTTTGATGAGAAGTGCTTTAAGCATACATTCATTGATACATTTATTGTCATTATTATCATGATTAAATAGGTTGCAGGTCTCATCTCACATCTTCTCACATCCTAGGCTCCTGCAGAACTGCAGAGATGACAGTTTAAATGTGGCAGTTCCCATGCGTATGCTGGAAGTCTTTTCCTCAGAGAGAACTTATGTTCCTGTTATAACAGATGCTAATTACGTGTCTTCATTACTGGAGCAGATTTTGCACTATATGGTACAGAAAGGTAAGCTTACAGTGATTTAAGCTGAAAACACCATTGATATGATAGTTTTGTTTTTGCACTCGTATTGATAGTATAGTATAGTGTAGGTTAGGTTAGGGGGTTATAACTACCATCACCAAAGTGGCGATCCTCAAAATCGCTTATCTTAAGAACTCTATGACATAGAGCAATGGAAACTGGGCCTACACCACAGTGTCTTGGGTGGGCTTTCCAACTCACCACTCCTAAGGTTGTCCACTATAGTAACGTGTATTGATAAGCATTTAGTTGTTGATGTTGAAGGTGAAAGTAGTTGAGTGAAATCTTGTAGATTTGTTACTAAAACACAAATCACATCTGTTTCCCAAAGCATTGATTAGATTAACCTTTAAACATCCCAGACCTATGAATCAATTTCAGTGTAAAATCTCGATTAATTTTCAATGCTACATGACAGGAGAAAACCTCCAATCCATTTCAAGTAGTTCACTTTTTTAAAATAAATCAGTTGCAGAAACTCGTGAACTTTTTATTAATTAAAATTACCCAAAAGAACAAACTGAAAAACAAAAGACCAGAATAAAACACATAAAAACAGTAATCGAGAGTAACAGTTTTCAAAGTTGATTGAAAAGCCAAGTTATAAAACTGTTTTCAAGAGTGGATTTATTGTAGGGCCCCAGTATAATGTGCAAAGACAATTTCTTCCAAAGCGTGGCAACAACAAATATAAAAGCACGATTACCTCTGTTTGCTAGTTCTGCCACAAAAAAAAAAGCACTAGAATATCCTTTCAGTGAGAAATGACTTACAACTATTACAGCTCAATGTGGAGAAAAAACTGTTTGAAATAGAAAACATCATAATGATATACAATTGAATGGCTTTAATACAATAATACTGTTTGGGTGCGGAACATCTAAAGCATCTAAAGCAACATGATTACTCAAAGAAGAAGTAATATAATCATGGCTGCTGTGTATCTTTTAGTTGAGACAACTTGACGTTTTAAAATCCTTTTGAGCCTTATTTCTATTCTTTTGTCTCCTGAACAGGATACTACAGGTCCCTGTACATCCTTGTGAATCACAGACTCCCTTCCAGTCTGGAATATACAAATGCTCCTTCCATCCCCTTGGCAAGCACACTGTTGGAGCACATCCTCAAACCTCTGCACTTTACCTACTCCTCCTGCACAACAGGCGCAAGGTACAACAGTGGAGCAAATGTTTCCATGGGGGATGGTTGCTGATCTCTTGGTTGTTGATAAAAAAAAACATACAAAAAGTAAACTACCTATGCGGGAGTAGAAAATTTTTAAATCAACACTGCCTGTTGTGAGTTCAGTCACCGACTTGCTTTTATTACTGAACTTGACTTGAGGACAAGTAACGACCAAATCGAGTCTGATTCTTTTTTTTTTTTTCTTTTTTCTTTTCTGTTGTGTGATTTTCTTTGAAAGAGGCCTTGAAGTTAACTATTGTCAGTTGCAACAAATTCTGCATTTTTGTTTTGCACTCATCTCTATCGGTCTTTAGCAGACCTTCAAAAAGTCCTGCAGGCAAAGTATTTCTAGCCAATCATCCAATAAACTGATCAGACAAACCGCAGCACTTTTTTGTCCCTTCCTTTCAATGCTGAGGCTGTAACTGCTTCAGAGTCCAATTTACAACAAGCCGTAAAAGTCCCCCCAGACTTGCTCACTCACCAGACACAAAAATATCAGGCTATTTGCCCTCAGTTTGTGACATTCTTAATAACAAACGTCAGGGGAACTTCTTTTCTTCTTTGAAGAAAAGCGAGGCGGGAGTGAGAAAAACTTGTGTACACACTGACTCTTACAGCTAATTATCTGACTTGGCCCACCAGATGTGAGTGAGTGAGCCACACAAAGGAGCTTTGTTTGGGGAGATAATATTGGAGTATTCACGTGATGGAATGAACAGGTTGATTAAGATGCACTAAAGTCTATATATAATTTCAGGCAGGTATTTTTTTGTTGTTGTAAATGTTTCCCTTTACTTGTCATAACGTGTGTTTGTCTGTTGCCTTTCAGGCAGTTTGTATTTGTGGCCTTTACTGAGGAGTTTATCTCTGCGCCGTTCACCGAACAGATTTTCCACTTCTTTATTCCGGCTTTATCGGACCTCCGTCACTCATTCCCATTTGAGGCCTTCCTGAGCTCGCTAGAGGCCACCATTGGCTCCTCCTCAGTAGCACAGAGCCAGGCACCGTGGCTGTTTTACTTTGTCCTTTCTGCAGGAGAGAACTGCTTAGGTGAGTAGTGCAGTGAAGGACTTCCATAACTTCCATCTCCTCTGTATTGCTGTACCTATTAAGTGAACCATTTAGCCCTGCACTATATGAAGTGACCGGGGATAACTTCTGTTATGATTTGGCACCACAAAACTGACTTGACTTGAAATGAATATTGCTAATTTGAAGCATTACCCTTTAAAGAGACTGATTTATAGAGATGTATGATATGATAGCATGAACAGTAATGATGATGGGTGTGTTGGCAGGCTCCCTCTCCGAGGAGGGCCTCTTGCTCTACCTCCGGGCTCTGCAGACTCTGCTGCCACTGCTGCCAGTGTCGGAGAGCTGCAACAGGCCCGAGGTGAACAGTGATTCAGAGGACGATGACGATGCCGGCATCCATCCACCACCAATGCAGGTACGTACTTATATGATACGTGCACACACAAACATTATTGCATTTGCATAATCTATTACAAAAGAATGCTGATTTATAAAAAAAAAAAATTAATTCTCCCATGAATTGACATTGATGCGAGCACTAACATTACTCCGGACTTTTAACCCATGTGGTTTTCGTCATTTTTAGGATGATACCCGGATCTCTTTGCAGCTGATCACAGAACAGTGTGTTCACAAGCTGGACAGTAAGCAGCAAACTAACACCCTGCTGAACCTGGTTTGGAGAGATTCAGCCAGCGAGGAGGTTTTCACCATGATGGCATCCATCTGTCACACACTTATGGTCCAGCATCGCCTCATGGTGCCAAAAGTCAGGTAAAAAAAACCAAAACAATTAGAGCAAGTAACAACACCCAAAGAGCAACATGTTGCTGTGAATTAGAGAACCTTGAATGTAGCTAGTGGAATTGCCAGACCCCATTCTTCTCCGTAGATCTCAAGTCACGGTAAATGATTTACAGCAGGTGGTTTTTGCTTTTGAAAATGTAATGACCGATATCCCATGCCACTTAGGACAATATCTAGAGGCGCCACATTAGGCTCATGCAGCTGATTGAAGCATGCTGCATTTTAATATTATGTGATTTTAGGTTCATTGAAACTGAAATATTTACCCATTCGAATGATAAATAAAGTCCAGAAAGAAATGTCTTTATCTGTCTTTCATCAAATACAAGTCTATAGTCATCCATCTGGCTCCGAATTAATCACATTATAGGTGTCATATAGTTCTAATAGAGAGCTCAGTCCAACAGTACCTAATGAGTTTTTAATTCTTATTAAAATGATTCTGAAATTTAAATCTGTAGTGTTTGCACTGCGGCAGGTTAGTCAGAATCCTATCGCATTCTGTGCTTTTTGTGACCAGGCATGTTCCCAAAGATCTTATTGAGAGGAACGCTGTGTCTCCATATGTTTCTGCACTGTAAGCAGTAATGTAAATAACGACAAAGTGCGGCAGGCAGTTATCAGTGGTCCGCACCCACTGGCATTTACAACCCGCAGAGGAAGCAGGGATGTCAGGGAAGCTGTCAGTCCTGGGGGGGGGGGCAATTACCCTTCTCAGGTTGATTACATTAAGGCCAGGATGTCAGAGCTGTGTGTGTCTGTCTGTTTTTGTATGCGCGTGTGTTTGCACACAATGACTGACAGGTGGTGATCCTGACTGAGCTTTGTGGATGGTCAACCTGCTCGAGTTAATTATTAGTAAAAGCCAGTTGCTGCCAATGGATTTGTATATGTGGGTGGGATTGTGTTGTTTTTGATTTCTGTGTGCGCTGAATGAAAATTTTGTGTTGCTTTAATGTGTTTCTGTTATTCGGCTTCAATGTCTGTCTTACCTAAGATTAAATCTAATGTGTATCTTCTCAACATTAGGAGAGTGATACTAACTTGTCGTTGTGCAATTTTGATCAGAAATGCTAAAACAGAATTTGGAATGAATTTCGATGTTTACTTTCTCATCCCTTTAACATTTATGGCATCCTCCTTCCTTCCACTTTTATCGTAAATTCTGCCCTTCGTCCTCGATCATTATTGGATATCTGTACAAAATAATTAGCTCTCTGAGAAAGATTAATCACTGCAGGAGTGGACGGGATAGCTTTACAAGAGGCTAAGGGGAGCAAATTGCATCCCGGCCTTGATTTACTGCTCCAACGGCAAAAAAGAGGCTGACCAGTTGTCCAGCCAACCCAGCACGATGCCTTTTGATAAATATATTGCGTTTATTTTGAAGCTCCACTCTCTTATTGGACAACATTAAAATCAGGACAATGATTCTACTCCAAAGATAATTTTAATAGATTTTCCCTTGCCTATCCTGTCAGTACGTTGTAATTTCATTTTGATTGTTAGCACTGGTTATTTGGTGTAATTTTACTTTAATGGTTTTACCCAAAATAGCACTCCGTCACTAACGGGGTCTCCTCTGATGAAAGTACACACAGATGAGCTTTAGTCCTTCATTTACTTTTGAATGGTTGCTGTGATTTTTGTGTTGTCATGAGATAGTGGTGTTGATCACGCCGATGCAAGAGGCCGTAGAACAAATTTGTATTTAGGTGGGAACTTGTTTAGCCTTTATAGTATCAAACATGACCGAAGCCTGGCTGATAGGGTTTTCTGCTAAACACAGATCCGGTCATGGTAAAATGAAATGATCCAGGCATGATACATCAAGTGTTTCTCGCACACACAAGCACACTCACACATGCACGCGCACACACACACACACACACACACACACACACACACACACACACACACACACACACACAAACTGATATACAGCAGAAAAAATACCTGTAAGCAACTCCCAGAATATTCATATCGAGCTAACACTTGGTGTGTCA
>CAAKHD010005177.1:97701-132375 GCA_901007705.1 Fistularia tabacaria | reverse complement strand
GCAAGATAAAACATGGATGTATCACCCACACATGCACACACACACGCTTACGCACACACCACACACACACACACACACACACACACACACACACACACACACACACACACACACACACACACACACACACACACACACGTGCAACCCCTTTTGATGTCTTGACTTTGTTTATTAGTGATTCATTTCATGATTGAAAAGGGGGTTTGGGTTCTCTCAGGCTGTAAATCAGCATGTCAGCTGGCATTTAGTGCTTTGTTTCCCATTTCAATCAAACACCCACATCACTTGTTATGAGCCCACAGCACTACTCTTGCTTCTCTCCCGAGTCTTGTACCACTGACAGATGGCGTGTGCTCGGCACAAACCATTTTTCAAGTTGTATTGAAGGCCAGTCTGCTACCAAAGCTCATTCCCATGGGGGGGGGGTTGATTGTGTTTTGGTAGATTAAATTGGTCGGGATCGGGAATTTGAGCGATGTCACATGAATACTGGTAAATTTGCTTCAATTTTGTGCACTACCTTCTATTTTCATTTTGCCTCTTAGGTTTTTCTTTGCTGACACTGACTCTTTTCGCTATGATGACTTGATACTGCCTTAATAAAGGCAAGAATCCTCATAGGTGTCAGTGCTGTTTCCTCAAACAAGGTCCCGTTCTATGTTGGGGAACTTTATTTTGCCTTTTAGCTTACTTACCACATTATTGTCACCTGTACTTATCCTCTGTGTGAAAAGCCAGGCAATTTAGGAGTGTACACAAGCACATATACACTTGAACAAAGAGCAGCTTCGCACCTCCGTGCCACAGTCCGTTGAGTGCAATGTTACTAAAGCATGGTATGTGGGCCCTCCTCAGTGTTATCATGTAATTCACGCTGAGTGTGGAAGCATGCTGGTGCTGTGAGGTCACAGTGAGGACTGGTCTTCCCCTCCTCCTCTGTGCTCCATTGTCTTGAGCCCTTGGCCATTAAGTTAAATGGGGCTCCCACAGGAAGCCAAAGGGCTGTTTATGACCTGCGTTGGGTACCCTCGCCAGCAACTAGTTTACTAATGGAAGGTGCCTCGCCTAAATAAAGCTTAATGGCTCATTTAATCTCTTTTCAGCCCTTACAAGGTATAAAAGGGGAGAGGAAAGGCCAAGAAAATTCCATGAGGAAAATGTTAGTTGTGGTGTCATTTATTTTACCCCCTCCTCTTACTTATGTTCCCTGGTTAACAGGGCAAAGTTAACAGCGGACAGATTGGCGGAGGGTAATTTTACTGTTCTGTGGTCCGATTGTGTCATCTGATGGAAGTAGCTCTCCGTGTGCTTTTATGATGCAGTCTTTATCATGATGAATGTAGGAATTAATTTGTTTTTATCTTTCCCCACAGACTTTTGTACAGTTTAGCTTTCAACGCTCGCTTCCTGAGGCATCTCTGGCACCTGATCACATCCATGACAACTAAAATGATTACTGGGTAAGCTAATTTGCTGCTGATTATTGACATAGGCGAGTCTGTGCGAGCGCATGTGTGGTCAGAAGTTTCTACAAATTGGTTGCTCATCTACAGCTTCCTGTGTGTTGATAGCATTTACCTTACTCTTGGTGTGTGTCTGCTTCCCTCAGCTCCATGGTCCCACTGCTCCAGCTGATCTCAAGGGGGTCTCCCATGTCATTTGAAGACTCCAATCGCATCATTCCTCTCTTCTATCTCTTCAGCTCTCTCTTCAGCCACTCGCTTATCTCTGTGCATGATAGCGAGTTTTTTGGTCATGATTTGGAAGGTTGTAGACTTAACGTATAAATTAAATAAAAGTCTAGATGAACTATTTTTTGTTTAGATAATCTCACAATTACGTCATCATTTGAGAATTTATATCCTGACAAAGTAATGCTGTGCGGGGAAACGCTATTCGTCATGGCATACATTTCTAGATGGGTAAAATACCCTCTGTAGAGCTGGTTGACCTTGTATAGGCTTCCATTAATATTTCCTAAATATTTAATTTAGTACTGAGAAAGGGAATACATAACCACTGCCCATTGTTTACAGCATTCCTGCACTGCCTTCCAGGCACATAATATTGAAATTCAATATAACAATCAATCCACTCTACCCCCCCTTGACAGGTCAGACGCAATCCTCCATGATGCCCTTCACACTGTCAGAGCTGGTGACTCTGTCTCGTTGTCTGAGGGATGCGTGCCTCGGAATCATCAAGCTGGCCTACCCCGAGACCAAAGCAGAGCACCGCGAGGAGTACATGGCTGCCTTCCGCAGTGTTGGAGTCAAAACAAACACTGAAGTTCAGCAGCGAATTCAAGCCGAACAGAAACGCTGGGTGCAGCTCTTCAAGGTAGCGCCATGTCAAAGCTGAAAACGTGTTTCGACACTTCCGACAGTAGTTATTACTAGATCTGATTTTGCGACAAAATTATTGCTATACAGTCAAACTGTCAAGGTACCTATTTTCATAAAGTAATGAAATAACGCACTTGCAAAGATAAAAAACGACAAACGTTTGACAGGTGTGTACTGAAGTGTACGACAACCTGCGATACCAACATCTACAGTGCTATGTTGAATTGAAACAAATGTTACTGGCCCATTATCAGTAATTATATGCATATGGGCATGTTCGAAACCCAAAGTTAATACTTGATTGTTTAAATGTTAGACATTTTCTGCTTTGGTAAATTATGACACCTGTATTGAAGATCAGGATATATGGCACATTACCAGGGGGTTTAATGTCGCCTAATCTCCTTGTTCACTGGAGCTTAGCAACCTAATGCTTGTCTGTGTTTGTGGAAATCAAGCATGAACACATGAACTGGCAAGACAAGGTGGACAACTGCCATCAAAACCATTAAAAATGGAAATGAGACGGAAGACATCATTCACCGCGTTCTCCCCCGCTCTTTTTCCCTCAGTCATTTTTCGCACTTTTCTACTTATCTCGATTCCCTAACAGGGAGAGGGTTATTAGCTGACCTTGTGCCCGTTGTCGGTCTTTGACGGAAGAATCCAACAGCGAACACTGGCGTTCTGTGAAACGCGGTGAACGCCTAAAAAGCACATCAAGAATTTTCATAAAAGATCTTCTCAAAGGCCTCTTGTCATCTAAAATGACCCATTAAAGAAGTGGGGAGCAAGGAAAATGCATTTTCCAAATTGAACAGTGGGATTTACAGTCGGTATAACGCTGTTGACCCCTAACACGCTAATGTTTGGTTCGTGTCATCAGCCACCCCTCCCCATCTTTTATCACCTCCATTGTCGAGCTATCTATTTAATTGAAAGAAGTTAATTGAATGAAAATGATCAACTAAGCTTGTATTAATATTGCTAATGGAACTTTCTTCTTGGCCATGTTTGGAGAACGATGTCACGCTGGAGTTTGGGAAAGGCCCATTAAGGCTTGCACTTAACCCGATGGGCTAATTAAGGAATGCTTATTCATTCCCGGAGTCAGGGGGTAGGCCTGCTCCAAACCCATTGCCATGCTCCTTTTACAGCGTTTTGCACTTGCCATTATTGCAGACTTTGGTTGCCTCCCAATGATTGGTCAAGACTGATTGTCTTTCTATGAAAATGACTTGCCTTAGAGAAGAACATTTTGATTGAGAGAATCTAGCCCTGGTATTATGTGGAAGTGGAATGGCTGTAATTGTTATGATGAGCACTTATCAAATCTTCACAAAGTAGCATGCTAGAGGTTAGCAAGTGCGTGAGCGACTGAATATAGCATCGAACGAGCCGAATATGTAGAAAACCGAGGCTTGACTTTTAGCTTTTACAAGGATCACTTATCACCTAACTGGTAGCACGAGTTTGAGCGTGCAAAGTCAATTTTTTTAGCTTTTAACCCCAAGAAAAGTTTAATTCTGTGTATAAAACTTGTATTCAAAGAAAAAGTTTCCAAATCTGAGATGGAGTGTCAAGCGGGTTAAAAATATTCAAGTGGATATCAAGGTTCCAGCGAAAGGAAAACTAACCCCGAGAGGATACATCCTTGTTGAAGGCTACGTTCATGGTAATTTGATGTGGCTGTATTAGATAAATTATGATTATCTGGTTTCATTTTGCGGTATTCTCCTACCAGACAGAATGCAGAATACTCGTACTTGTAGCGCTGTGAACATGTGCTGCTGTTGCTTTGGCATCCTCAGTCCAGTGGCTGATGTCAGCAGGCCTAGTCAGTAATTAACAGGGTCGGGGGCGGAACAGGTCGTTTTTCTTCAATACTCTGCAATAAATGGTGTGCTAATGTCTGCATTTTCATATTGGTGCACCTGTTCTTGCTTAATAACAGTGTTTGATCCTTTCGCCTGCAAGAGACTCGAAACATGCTGTACCTTCTGAGAATGTTGTACATTTTTTTTGAATCAAAATATCCCAGTCGAAATATATTCATGCGACGTCTGTGTTTGATCTACTGTCCAGGTCATTACTAACTTAGTGAAGATGGTGAAAGCTCGCGACATTAGACGACCCTTCTGCCCAGCAGGTCACTGGCTCTCCGAGGAGGTCAACATCCGAGCTGATAAGGTTCTGAATAGCTGTTTGTATTTTGCCTCTTTCATTGTAATTGTATGTTGTACCCTAAAAATCAAAGTGATTTTCTTAAGCTTTATTCACAAAGATTCTTAATTTCCATTCAATTCCATTCCAAAAATAATTTTATTTTAGCTTAAATCTGGGCCACGGTTTCAGTAAAGATTTCATTATTGACAGAGAACAAAAGTCCTTTAGCTTAAGAGAGAGGATGTCATTTGGGGTGGCCTTTTATTATTTTAGATATTTTCATTTTATTCCACGAGACAAATATGTTGCTGAAACAAATAAAGAAAAATAGTATGCACGAAGGGCAGCAATTTTTTGATGAATTTCCCAAAGGATATAGAAATATAAGTCAAAGTGGGGGGTGCTATATGTCTGTATCTTACCAAGAAGGATGACAGGGGTCATTAGTTTATAGTCTCGTTAAGAGCTGACAGTTTCAATTTTTTCAAACTATTGATTAATATTATGATTTTAAAAATTTTTTTAGGAAGAAAAGCTGAATAATGCTGGTTCTAGAAGCAAAAACCATGATAACGAACCCATAAATATTGTGATTCTCTAGTCAGACCTGAAGACAACAGTGCATGGAAAGGTCTACAGAACTACATTTTTACTGGGTGTTTCAAAGAAATTGCTGAGATTGCAAGTCTTTTTAAGCCAATTGTTCAGAGCTTTTATGACACCTTTCCTCCTTATTGTAGATCTGTGTGCTGGCAGCTGCGTCACTCTCTCCATTAATCTGCATTTCTTCCTTCTAGGTCACTCAGCTGTACGTGCCCTCTGCCAGACATGTGTGGCGAACACGAAGGATGGGTTGTATTGGACCCCTCCAGTCAACGCTTGATGGTAGTAGGAATTGTTGGATGGTTGTTTTTGATTTTGCTCAGAATATAGCACATTTTCCTGGGTATGTTGGAGGTTTTAAATGTCAAAAATGCAGTTATAATCATTTAGCAGCACCTGTATATGTTGGCTTGATCTTGTATTTATATTATTACAATAATTGAAATTATGGTATACCTTTTAAAGGCAAATGAACTCACAATTATTCTGTACTATTGCATTTGCTGAGGGGAAATCTAAAATTCTATGCTCTTGACCGCTTGAAACAAGATTTCTTACTGCTGTCCACCGTCGCTTTACCTGCATTTGCATATTGTCTTGAACTGTACATCTACAGTCTCACAACCTACATAGCAGTTTAAGATTAAGCTTCTAAATTTGCTGTTAAACAGCATAAAAGATCTTTTTTGTCTGAAGAAACAATGCCCTACTTTATCTAGAATGTCAGTAACCCTCCCAGCTTTAATAAATACTTGTCAGAATCCCCTCATCATTGACTCATTTTGGCACTTAGGAAAATATGTGCTGAAGTAGGCAGGGATTTATCAACCTCACTCTTAGCCATCCCAGGTAACTGTGAAAGTGTGGTGTGAAAACAAGCTGATAACAATGAGTGTACGATCTACCTAATGTCACTACGGCTGTATGGGATAAATTCAATTAGTGTGAAAGTACCTGATGAACTCAGCCACATCTGGTCCATGTGTTTGCCCAGCCTTTTCTCATTTCCTTAAATGGACAGGCCCATAGCTGATGAATGAGGAACGTATTGACCACTCTGAGGCCATATTTCTCCTCAAAGATGGAAACCTGATGGGAAAATGCAGATCAGATTGACTAATTGGGCAGAATAATTGAGGTGCAGTAAATGCAAAGTGAGGAGGGCGAAGAGTGGTTTACCTTTTTTAGCATTTCTTTGTGGGCTTAACAGTTAAATACTAAACAAACAGCAGCTTAATGGATCGAGCCCGGCAGGTAGATGTGTAGCACACAGGATTACTAAATTAAATGGGAGTAATTAGGAGGATGTAGAATGGAAGATTCTTTAATGGTTGGTCCGTGGACAGAGTAATGGGTTTTCAATGTAGAGCTCAGCAAAGATAATACTAATGGTGGCTCTGCAGAGAACAACTCTGTTAGAACAGCACAGTATACCTGTCACAATACACCAGCATTCCTTCCCATCTAGGTTGCATAATGAAATTAAATCCTTGACTCTCCTGCTATAGACACGCATATTGCCGAAATCCACAAGTGTGCCTACCTCTGCTGTCTGGTTCCAGGTCTAATTACACTGAGCAGGAGAAGAGTGATTCAAAATGCTAAAATTGTATAATTTATGTCTTCTTCCAGTTGGCCTAGAACCTCCACAGCTGTCTGTTTCAGAAGAAAGACATCTGGCCATTCTCACAGAGCTCCCTTTTGTCGTTCCCTTCGAAGAGCGAGTCAAGGTATTACGACTCAACATCATGCACCACCACGACAACATCTTGTGTTTGCTGTAATGAGACTGAATATTAAAGTTGTGTCCAAAGAACTCTCTAAATTAATTCCAGGGCATGACATATCCATTGGTTGCATGCTGCTAAATATTGAACATCCCGTTTTTGAAGTGGAAGGGTGCTAATGTTGAACATAACAAACATTTGTCAGCGAGCCCAGCCATTGTCAACAACATCAGACCAAAGTGAGTAGCAGGATGGATTAGTGCCAGACAAGCCCAATAGTTGAAAGGTGAAAGGTCAGTGTTGGCTGACATTGACCTTTCAAAGATTGATTAAAGCAAAGGTTTCATGATAATTTCAGATTGCTCTATATTTTTGCTATTTTCTAACAGAAAAATGTTGACATCAATTACAAGACACACATTGAAGCTTCTTGTGAGAGATTATATCTAGACTGCACAAACAATAAGGAAACATGATATTTCCCGAGTGAAACGAGAGATCTTTTTAAATAACTGACATTACCATTGCAGTCATATTACTATCGGGGTTATAAGTTGAGCACCCAAGCTGAGGAGTCTCCTGAAATAAAAATGTTTTTTTTTCCTGTCATTATTATTATAAATTACAACAATTGAAGTTGATCCAATAGATTTGAATTTCTTCTTTTATCGTTGTCATGGCATAGCTTATGCATGATATAATGAAGTTGGTGCAAATTTGTTGACTGTGCTAAAATATTTCATTACGAGTTGATATCTAATGTCTCTTGATAACCTCAAAACAAAGCCAAGGTCCTCCTAATGTTTGTGACAAACTATTCATGCTGTAGATGGTGTCTAAGATCGCTGTTTTTGAACTTCGCCTGACTGCCCTCTCTTGGAGAGATTGTGGGACCCTCACTCAACTTTGGGGCTTCTCTGTGCCTTATAGATCTTCCAGAGGTTAATCTACGCTGACAAACGGGAGGTGCAGGGGGACGGGCCGTTCCCTAATGGCATCAATGTCACCATCAGGCGCAACTATATCTATGAAGACGCCTACGATAAACTCTCTCCAGAAAATGGTAAAATGTCTCACTCAAGTAGTATTTGTTTAAGTCTGGGTTAAATGTGTGAGGCTAGAAATATTTAAGTTGGTTTCAGTTGGATAGTGTATCCGAGGAGCTTTTTAAAATTTTTTTTTCAAGACGACAAGGGCAAGAGGAGAGTGCACGGTGCTGTAAATTTTTAGATTGTACCTAAAACTCTGGTTATGCTCTATAAAATCTTAATATTGAGAATCCGGGGGTTGAGTTAACATTAAAGATGAAGGTTACTCTCCCCCGTGCGCAGTATTGAATTTCGGTAAAGCATAATTGTGGTTCCGATTATTATAATGGATCACATAAAAGCGGAATCAATTCTTTTAAGTCACCTCTTTTGTGTTTGAATTTGAAAGGGCACTTCAGAGGGGGCAATCTGATTAAAAAGAGTAGTAGGCGATCTGAGCTGAAGACATGATCTATATCATTTACGTGTCTATAAGTTATAGCTGCCTTGATTTATCACGATACATTAATTATTCTGAAAGATGACCTTTTATAGAATTTGATTAGAATATTCAGCAGGTCAAGAGAGTGCTTCCTTGAAAAATATATTTGTTGTGAGAAAAACCCATTATAAAATACATATCAGTGATGTAGAAATTGATTTTTTTTTTCCAATTGTGAAAAAAGACTGAAAAGTTTACAATAAAGCTGAAAATGTTGCTAATCGAGAACCTGCCGGATTGCCCAATAAGAGGAAGTATCTGTATCATGGAGAACATCATGTCTTACAAGTGAAAATCCCCCGTTACATCAGCTGTTATCTGCTTCAGTGTATATATGCCTGTCATTATTCTTTCTTAAAACTTTTATCTTTGCATTAGAACCAGACCTGAAGAAAAGGATCAGGGTCCATCTCCTGAACGCTCACGGCCTGGACGAGGCGGGCATTGACGGCGGTGGCATTTTTCGGGAATTCCTCAATGAACTCCTCAAGTCAGGCTTCAATCCCAACCAGGGCATCTTCAAGACGACAAACGAGGGTCTCCTCTATCCCAGTCCTGCTGCAGAGATGCTTGTTGGAGATTCCTTCACAAGGCACTACTACTTCCTTGGCAGGATACTTGGAAAGGTAAGAGTCAGAAATAAAAATTGAGCAGCCATCACGGTTTCATGGTGTGACAAAAAAAAAAAAAAACACCTTAAGGTGTTTCATGTCTCTTAAAACCGGCACAAACTCACCTTGTCAAGAAAATCTTCGCAGAAGGCATAAAATAACAAAGATAAACAAAGCTCAGATGTGAAGGCTGGTTGCAAATAGAATCAGTCACTGTCCATGTTGCCTTTTTGTATTTACACACTTAGCCGGTGAATTGTTTTTGGGTCCCCCCCCAGAGGCTGACCATGTTTAAAGACTCTGCTGTCTTTTTATTTTCAAAATAAATTGTAGGGTTCCTGACTTTTGTGCCATCCTTGTTAATTAGTCATGTGCAAAATCGTTGGACTGCATTGTTTTTCTGTCCCTACCTCTGATGGCACTATTTATTAGAGCGTAATGTTTCTAAATCATCCTTAATGCATGTGGTAGTGATTGTTTATCAAGATACCTTCCTCGTGGCGGCGGCGGTGGTGGTGGGGGGGCTATCATCTCAACCAGAGACGAATTACCTCATGACAAGCGGTCGCTTCTCAATTAGGGCTTCCATTAGCCAATGATTCCTACCTCTTGTTTGTGTAGTGATTGCATTTGGCCAGCACTAAATCAGGCAACCCACACAGACAGGACATAAATAAGCCCTCAAAGCATGTGGTAATAGCATTTTGATCTGTTTTACAGTCAGGAACATCCAGGTCTTTTCCCTCTTGCTTGGCCCATGGTGGTCCGGTCCACTCATCAGAGCATTGTAACCCCCCCTCGTCCGTGCTACACCTGTTCTTTGTATTCGGTGCTCGTGAGAACGGATCAATCAGCTGCCAAAGCTCTGCACTCACTCTCCCCCGATATTCTGCTCGCCATGGCTAATGGTTGGAGCAATTACCAAAGGGGAAATTAATTTGGATTTGACTTTCAATTAACCCTACCTTAATTTCCTCTTTCTCTATAAAAATGTACGTTTGAGTGGCCATTCGAGAGGTGTATTGATATTTGTTTAGTGCTGTTATTGCCTGGATAAAAGGCGAGCGTTTATAGAGATTGGGATTGCATCACCGCTGCTGAAGTGTGCACAGTGCACATTGTGGCTCAAAGGACACGGGAGATTAATATTGTTAATTAATGTCCAAGGCGTGCCATTGTTGTGGGGTTGATGTATTACAGGCAGGAGTGGCTTGTCTAGGGTACTCACTGAAATGGGATTGAACATCAGAATAGAGGCCGGTCATCATCCTTCTTCCTCACTTGTCCACCCAGCTGACAAGTAGAAAGATTTAAGCCACAAATGGGGAAACATGAAAACAGGTTAGTTTGGTTTTTGCGGTTATATCCCTCAAACCTGATGATAAAAAACATTTTAATTTAATCCTGATGGCCATGTTTACTTATGGTGTTTGGTCACAGAAAAAAGAAAACAAAACCTTTCATAGTGTCATTTGACATGGAGGACATTCTCTAAAAAAGTCTTGAGCGTCATCGGGCTCTCTGCTCTGTATCTGTGAGCTGGGTGACGTTTGATCCTGCCCTCTCCGTGCCCACAGTCTCTTTTCAATGTTCCAGGCACCAAAAGGTCTGTTAGGTTGGTACCCTTGATAGATGGTGATGTGTTTTAAAGGCATTATAATTTTATTGATTCCTAATGTTGTAAATTAAGGACTTTATTTGGCAGCTAACAGAATGCACCTGCAATGTTGTTGGCATTTATTCCACCTGATGGTGCTGCGATCTCCTTTAATTGCGTTGCCACTGCACTCACTTATATTAAAAGGCCTGGGCCATAATAATTAATTCTTTCCATCCCAAGTCATTTTGGCACAATTTCTGGCAATAAACACTCATAAATAAAGTAAGTGGCATTGAAAAAATAAGGCTACAGGTTTTTTCCATATACTTATTGCTGCCTCTTCCCGGCACAAGTGTTATTGATAGGTTTCAAGAGGCCATGCTGCGCATATGGTCTGAAATGAGAGCGGCCACAAGAGAAATACTAAGTGGATTATTTTGCATAAAAAATAGACAATGTTTGAAGTTGTGCAATTAACCTGTGTTTAGAAAATAGCCTAGATTTATGTGTGTGTGTGTGTGTGTTTAAGATGCATGCATTATGGAAATCCTCTAGATTTATAATCCATTTAGCTGATGCGGTCAGGGTTTTTAACGCTATCATTTATAAAGACCTGCATATTTTAATGCCTGCAATGGGCTCCTTTTCGGACTATTCCAGTACATTAGCTTAGGGTTTTATGAGGCACCTGCTCGGCTGTGGTTCTTAATGGCGTTTAAGGTCAAGGTGAGAATTGGCATTTATAAAGTTTGTGGTGGCTAAAGCGGAACCCCGTGTGTTTTATATAGATTGTGTTGTGTTTCATGTTTTGCTCTCAGTCTCCGATGTGATCAGATTTACTGTCTTATCACTCGGTTCTTTGATATTACAAGGATAGAGCAAATGGATCAGTTGCCCAAGGTACTCTGAGTATATACCCAGTTGTATTATGCTACTTGATACAGTTTGCAGTCCATTTGATTATCTGGTTATCTAATCTTCATGTTTTATTCAGTGACACGCAAGCAATAAACAATCCCCGTGTTTAATGCCCTGTGCCTTTCTTCAATTATAGGGATTGATTGATGTTTTGTGGGTGTTTTTACAAGAAAAGACAGTATCCTTCTTTTTGGATGCTTTTGCCCTCCAGTTAACATCCAAGTGTTTCCCCCCAGGCGCTGTATGAGAACATGTTGGTGGAGTTACCATTTGCCAGTTTCTTCCTATCCAAACTCCTTGGGACGAGTGCCGACGTGGACATCCACCACCTTGCCTCCTTGGACCCAGAAATGTACCGTAACCTTCTCTTCCTCAAGAGCTACGAGGGGGACGTGGAGGAGCTGGGCCTAAACTTCACAGTGGTCAACAATGACCTCGGCGAAGCTCAGGTGACTGGGGATGGGGAGTTGTTTGGGATGAGGTTGGATAAATGATTCACATGGTTCTATTGTGGTCACCACCTCTCACTTAGCCATCTTTCCTTCCTCCTGTTTGGTGCCTCTTTGTGGTGTTAATAATTCATTTTCCTCTTGATGTACCACTTTTTCACCCAGAGAGAGATAAAGCACGTTACCGGTGTCACCCAAAGCTCTGCTGCAGTGCAGGGAATACAGCAACTCTGTTGACCGTTCAGCCCGCCTTTCCTCCAGAAATAATCTCAGAACACGCCTGACAGAAGCAACTAGGTGCTCTTAAGCACGTCCCTAGCGAAGCTCATGGCTGTGGAGACGAGGCACCGCCAGTACTCTAAATCTCCGGGGCCCAGACGTGCACTCAACCCAGAGCCCCTGTTTGCTCAGTGCCTTAACGCGTCTTATTAGCTCTTCTCAAACATCACCTTAGATGGTTGAGATACAATGTGGCCCTCCTGCTCGCAAAATAGGGCATCGCAAACACGATAGGGAAAACAATTTGTGAAAGATTAGGCACACACCCGGGAGCAGACTGCCCTCCATTTGCCCCCACGAGATAACTAAAGCAAGCAAGATAACGACAGTAATTCTCTTACATTAGCACATAATCAGAATCCACTGTGAGGGAGAAAATGGCAGAAAATGGTTACCTGTCAGTGAGGCCACATGCAGGACACGACATTCAAGGCATGGGCAAAATATGAGGAACAACTTCCATTATATTATAATCTAATTCAATATCCCTGCTTTGAATACTTAAGCCAAGCTTATCTGTCTTCCTTTTGTCATAGGTGCTGAGTCAGTGCTATTGTAAATTTTGTCTGTAGTTTGTACAGTTGTTGAGCAAATATCCTGTTAGGTGTCTGAGCGGACTGCTCTTGACATATCCCAAATGTATTTTGCGCTGCTTTAAGTCTCGGTCATTTTTGATAAATAATTGTCTGTAAAACCTATTGTTATATGTCGGTAGCTTGTGTATACGCCTTTCGATATTTGGGATAAGAGATAAAATAACTGATCTGAATGAAACATTGATGAAATAAGGTAGCCCAAATTATGAATAGGCTTCTGCAGAGTATTTTATCATCACCAACGCCACCTCCAATCTTGATGAAGCTGTCTATAACAAAGTTGTTTGACTGACTAAAACGACATTTTTTTTTAGATATGTCTATCACTGAACCTTAGGGTGGAAAAAAACTGTGTCTGCTGAGTAAAACGTACAAATCTACATTCTCTCCTTGTTCTGAAGGTAATAATGTAATTGGCAATGCATTTTGTTGTATTTTTTGATTTAGCTGTGACGCAGCAATACTACATTGTTACAGCCATAATAAAAAATATATAAGGGGATTTTTTTTTTAATTTATATACTGAAACTACTGGTACTGATTTCACACACTTGAAAATTAGATGGTGTTATTTAATAGCAGCACTGAAAGCTGCTGCACTAATATTCAAATTCTGAAATCCACAGTCACAAACAAGTAATACAGCAAACCTGCCATGGAAAGGCTCTGTATTTTGTTCTGAAATTGTGATGTCATTATCATATATCCAGCTTTATGAACACAGATGAGCACATTTTATCAAGCGCTTACTGCTCTAAAGCTAATGAAAAGAGTGCCGAGGGCCAAATTGTATTGGACCAGATGTTCATTGGGCACGTTATATTTAGAAACACTGAAATGCACTTAACTAGACACAGTCACAGAGAGCTTTACCTTTAATCAGAGTGCTGTTGGAAAACATTTTAATTACCTTCCAAGGATTGAATTATGTCGACCTGGCACAATTAAACCTTTTTACATTGTTTGTTGATCATCTGGCAGCACAGACACACAAAGCATATGTATAATGAAGACAGCAGGATGGCTACCTGACAGTTATTCAGCTTAAAATCACAATCTCACAACAGTGAGAACACCTTCACTTGAACAAAAATTAATGTATGTAAACACCTTGTTGCTTTTTATTCAGGTGGTTGAACTGAAGCCGGGCGGCAAGGACATTCCTGTAACCACAGCAAACCGGATTGCTTACATTCATTTGGTGGCAGACTACCGACTGAACAAGCAGATCAGGCCTCACTGCCTGGCCTTCAGACAGGGCCTGGCCAATGTGGTCAACCTGGAGTGGCTGCGCATGTTTGACCAGCAGGAGATTCAGGTTGTCTGCACAAAACAAGCAAAGTGCATGTAATTCCTGTAACTCTTGTTTTGGTTTGTTTTTTAACTGAGGAAGTTAGAATTCATGGTTTTGTTCTTTTTGATAGGTGCTGATATCTGGAGCTCATGTTCCGATTTGTCTGGATGACCTAAAAAAGTTCACCAATTACTCAGGTACGAACTGATGATGAAATATTTGTATTAATATATGTATCTGTCGCTACACACGCGTATGTATAATTCCAAAAAAATACTTGCGTGGAGGGACATTAACTTCGAGGACCAATCTCCTTTAGGTGGTTACTCAGCTACTCACCCCGTCATCCAGATCTTTTGGGAGGTGGTCGAAGGCTTCACAGATGAGGAAAAGCGCAAACTGCTGAAGTTTGTCACCAGTTGCTCCAGACCTCCTCTCCTGGGATTTAAGGTTCATATGACTTTAACCCCTCCTTTTCCTCAAAGATGTCCCTGAACCCTCTATTTACCCGGCAGAAATCCATTGTAGACCATCAGAATGACGTATTTTCTTGATGGTTTTTTTAACTCAAATGCACTGAATGAGAAATAAGGCAACTAACAAAGTCATAGATTAATAATTCGGTTGCAATAAGATTATCCTGGGCTCGAGTCTGATCCACACAGCATCTTCATTCCTATGGTTGTAACCTTTCTCTAGAACGTCTGTAGCTGGATGTATTTCTGGATTCGTCCAGAAATACGAGGTTGGACAAAAACTGTCATTTGGAGCTAGGCTATAGGTTGAACATTTGACCTTCTGACCTCTGTTTGAAATCAAAGAAAGTCGTCATTTCCTATTTAATGAACATATAAGGAAGGCGCATATTCCTTAATTCACAGTATCATTTTTAAAGGGCTGGATCATTATCTCTAACCTATTTGAAAGAATTACCTTATTGGAAGTAATTTCACTTTGTCACGGACTTGATTTGTGGGACACTTAGGTTGCTCGAGAAAGGAATAGAAAAAATTGGAAGTGTTGTTGAGGGCTTTTAAAGAGGGTCATTATGGTTCTCTCTTTATATCACTAGAACCTGTAATCATTGTATGATTGATTTTACGACTCTTTTTTAATGTCATTTGTTAACAAAATCCGTTTGCTGTTCTGCAAATTTAGTGACCAAACTCTCCTTAAAATTCCTCGCACTGCCTCCTCTTTGCATTTAATATTGGGTTTGCCGCCTCCTTTAATCAGTTTGACTTTCCACGGAGTGTGGATGTTTCTTCCCTCCCTCATTGTCTGTTCTCGGCCTGAAAAAGGGCGATAATTTGTGGAGGGGGGGCGGCCCCTGACCCGGCCCTCAGCGTGCGCCAGCCAGACCTTAATTAGCTGTCGTGAAACGGCCCAGGATTCATTAGAGGAGAAATAGCACTGTCAGAAGAAGCCATTTAAAAAAGATGATGGAAACTCTCTTTTTTTTCTAAAATGATAGCGGTGGTAATGACACTTTCTCAATAAGCAACGATAGTTTAATACGGTAATTGTCCGAAAAATGGGGTCATTGCGGCTAAGCCCCAGAAGGGCCATTTAATCGGGCTGATATGGCCACTGAGCCGTATATGCCAACTTAAAATAGCAGGGGGAAAATCAGAGTGGAGGAGCTCATTGGTCGGCGTGGCTTTTGATGGAAACGGTCAATGTCATAGTCTGCGGATGAGGTGGCCTCATCACAAGATGGCTTGATTTAAAAAAAAATGCCGGATAGACAACATGAAATGACCATTCCTTCGAGGGTCAAACTGCGGGCTAGTTACCCGCTCAGTCCCCATCAAGCGCTAAACTGATTTTCCTAAATTTATACTTTCACTGTATTACCTTAACACTTAATGTCTTTCTTTTAACATTTATCCTCTTGTGGACTTTGACATTTATTGCTTAATTGGGATTGCTGTGGACACCGGGATCATCGCCGCCATGAGTCCAATTGAATTTTTCCATCTATATTTAAAATGCCGTGAGCTTTTCCGTTTTAACGTCCAGTTCGCTCAGGCGCTCAGTAACCGCTTTCGTCCGCACACGCAGGAACTCTACCCGGCCTTCTGCATCCACAACGGCGGCTCCGACCTGGAGCGACTTCCCACGGCCAGCACCTGCATGAACCTGCTGAAGCTCCCGGAGTTTTGCGACCAACACCTAATGAGGAACAAGCTCTTGTATGCCATTGAGTCCTCAGCTGGGTTTGAGCTGAGCTGAGGAGGACGACGGCTTCTCTGTCCCTGCATCCATGGACTTGATGCCACAGATTATGGCTTGAGAGAAGGAGCGGAGACAGAGAAAAGATGGAGCGTACTGTATGATGCACTGACCTGCCCGTTTTACTGTGTGTATGTGGGTGTGTGTGCCAAGCCAAGGGCATAGAAATGATCATCCTCAAACTGAAGGGTGAAAGATTAGGCAGTGTAGGAAAGCTTTTTTATAATCCTTTTTGCTTTTTAAGTCATTTCAATGTTTAATCACACGTCGGAACCCTTCGGAGTGACAGCGATAGAGTTGAAATAAATAAACGAAGAAATCGTGTTTTTCTTTCCACCAAAGATTAAGTGGCTTCGTTGGAGAAAGGCAATACACGGGCAGAGAGACAAACCGTAGGACTCTAAAGCCACCTTGTGGTGTGCCAAGGGCTGTGGAGGCAGAGGAGCATTCGTGCATCATGTATTTTAGAAATCATCAAGACTCAGAAAAGATAATTATTAGTAATAACCCATGTCCATACTATACTGATGTGTGCAAATACCAGCTGATGTGTGGATGTGTCAAGGTTTTGTGAATGAGCAAGTTTGGGTGAAAGTACTATATGATTTGTGAATATGTATATGTTTACAGCTACCCTTGTATTATTCTTTTATTCTGTATTTGTACAGGTTCGTTTCTCTTTCCTCTGGCTGAACGGCAGCAACATGTGTTCTCTTCAAATCGAACAATGTCAGGCTTCCCGGAGTAGTTGGCTCTCACGGAGCACAACCGTGTCAATGGATAAGGCTTACGTCCGATTAGTGTACCAGCCCGACAGAGGGAATGTGTGAAGATGAATAAACCCATTTTTCTTTTTGCATTTTTCCTTCCACAAGTCTGCTCATAATTCACAGTAATAACCAAGACATGAAGAAGTGCTTTGTTGGGAAATATCCTTAGTTGACGGCCTCTGACATATAATTAAAGAAACATCCAGTTAAGAAACATTGAGCAGAACTGTTCTGGCCTTGAGATGCATTATCGGGCCGAGCACAAATTAAGATTGTGTTCCTTTGTCATAAATCCACCTGCCCTCTGATGCAGCACTGCTCAGTAAGATGCCCATCCCGTTTTGGACCAGGTCCATCCCGCCATCCTCTGAAACAGCCAACTGCTTCTAATTTCAGAGCCTGAAACCTTCCTTTCTGCTGGGCTAGGGAACTCAAAGTGGTAATTGGGTCTTAAAAACCGGACTTGTCATTGAAATGAGGGATTCATCTCAATTACTGCGGGATTTATTTAAGACTATTACCTTGTGATGGATTATAACTGACAAAGTTAATGCAGGAAGTTATGAATCATCCCTCAGTGTGCAATATACTTTAGCTAGCTCATAGACCTTTTAAGGGCTATGTGAAGCTTTTAGCCTTGTTTATGTTGCTGCACTGCAGGGAGAAGTCCTTCGAGGCTGACTGGTGTTAATAAAGAAGATTATTGCCAAAAGAAAAGGCTAAGACAAACCTGTGGTTCAATGGATGCCTGGTTGAAACTACTGGAAATCATGAGACAGGGTTTACTTACTACACAGTTTGTTGTCCCAGAGTGTTTCCTGGCGGTGGGCGGGTGTTACTACACGAATAACACTATAAAGAAGAAAGAAAATCGGCAAAAATAAAAAAAATCAAAGAAAACCAACATTAAACCAAAAAAATGAACCGAAAACCAAAGCAGAAGCGGTGAAGCTCAGGGAGATATTTCACAGTGTGTCCGCACTACCTGGACATCCGTCAGTCCCGCGTTGATGGGGTTTCTAGCTACTTAATGACGCATGGTGTCTTAGTAGCGCGAGAGAAAACGTGATTTGAATAAGTCTCGCTGGCTGCGGGCTGCGGGGAGCGGGGACCCACGCAGGTCGGGGGTATCTTTCGCCGTGATTCTTGCTCGATGGGTGTAATTAGCTGCTGACCGACTATAATGTCCAGTATAATTCTTTGCCATCCATCACTTTCATTCCCTCCGCTGGCAGCGGCTCCGGTCGGCCGTAACTGCAGGGACGACCTTCATTTTCCATTTAAAATCAATGCGAGTCCGTCGTTTTCGGCCCAGTTCGATTCCAACCCGCAATAAACTGCAACGCTTCATTTTGTTTCTGGGTTAGGATGAGTTCACCTCACTTCTTCTGTCTTTCACGTGTTTAATACACATGTGATCTGCAAGGCTGTGAGGGGGTATTACACAACTTAATTTAAAAATTCCATCATTCAACTTGCTGCGTCACACAAGAATATACCCAGTCAAAAACGAAGTCAGTTTAATTTATTTCTGCAAAGTATTTCTCATGTCGAACAAGATAGAAAAAAAATATATCTATGTGTCTTTCTTTTTCGTCTAAGGTTTGGAATTGACTGAATATTTACACACAAAAAAAAAAAAACTGGCAAGAAATTGCCCCACAATAACACCTTTGTAAGACAGTGACCATGAAATACCACAAAGTCAGGAATTTAATAGTTTTAAAACTGCGACAAAATACATTTTTATCAATCAAAGTCGTATATTTGAATATTTAAAAGTACTTTCCATTTTTTTATGATAAGGTTTAAAAAGGGGCCGTTGGCTGTGTGCAAGTGTGTGCGTTGAATGGCCTGGTCCACATTTAAAACTACGAAAAACAGATTTATCTTTGGGCTCTTTGGGGACAGCTAAAACTGTCCCCGCTTCATGTTTTTGTTCCCTTGTCTTCCACCTCCTTATTCTTTTTATTCCTGGCTGAGTCCATTCGAGCGTCCTGGAAGATGAAAATAGTCACAGGGCATCTGATTCCCAGGACACACGACAGATGGCGCACAGGGCCCAGCCTTGCTGCAAGAGATTGCCGCGTGTACCCGCATTTTTGCGGCTTTGGTAGATTCTCGGGTGTTTAGAGGTGGCAGGCAGGGTGAAGTCTCGCCGTCTGTCAAAGTGTCGTGCTCCGGTGGGAGTGAGGACGGCGCGTCGTGTTGAGTGTCATCATGGATGAGAGAGCATCAGTGAAACGGCGCTGCCGTCGACACTTAAAGACGCGCTGCGTTCACGTAGCATTCGTAAAGATCAGATTCGTTTTTTTTCCCCTTTTTTTTCGGCCGCTTAAAAATCGACTTATCTGATCGAAAAAGATAAAATAGAGGATTCCCACTCATTCTCAGAACTGGCTTGAAAATCTGCAATGCGAGCGGCTGAGGAAATGGATATTAAGTTTAAAATGTCCCTCAATGGGTTCCTTGCATAAGAACGCAAGCGCACAAAAGGCAGCAATTTCAATGAACTATCTGACAATCACACAAGCTTTAAATTAATTTTACAACCACTGCATTTTTTAAGTCTTGTAGTATTGTCTCACTTTAAAGGCAAATACTTCACTTCCCTTTACACAAACAGATAAACAAATTAAATAAAAAAGCAGGGTCTGTAACATTAAAATTATTTTCCCAGGAAAAAAAAGACATGATCAAGTACAGATTACACACAGTTTATGTCCACTGGACAGGGTTAAGATGCAGTCATTTTGAATTATCTTAGAACAAATTGGATAACATCCACTTTAAAAACAAATTAGCTGCTAATCTTATTTTGAAAACACCATACAGTGTGCTTACATGTGATAGCCTCCCTTCAAGCTATGAAAAAACATTACCTATAAAAAAAAAAATCACTTCAACTGAAACATACAGTTTCTGTGTCATATGTGTTTACATGTGAGCGATAGTAAGTAACTCAGCCTCCCCCACCCTGTGGAGAACACACTGTCAGCGGCGAAGCTGTGATGTCACAAAGGTGACCGATGCCATTGTGGATGGGACTGCACTTGCAACGATGGAAGTAAACAATTCCTGTATGCATTATATTATTGGTAGATTTACAATTTTAAAAAAGAAATTAAATACAAAACTTCCACGCACATCTGCCGTCCATCAACTCTGCACAGGCTCACTGGGGCCCCGAGGATAAAGTATCCAGGATTGTGAGATTATTTGACACTTTGCCAGTGCCCATTACTTGAAAGTGTCCTGCGGCCCCCTAGTCATACCATTTTCAGAAACAGAAAACTGATTGGACAAGTGTCAGCAAACATAATGAATACTTCATCATATTAAGTTACTATTAAATATCAACTAATAATCATATAAGTATATTAAGTGGTGGAATTATTCAACCTGGTTTTTGTGGGTTTTCTGGCAACTGTAACGTCCTACAGACCCTGAATGCAGCAGCAGAGTGGGCTAGTCGAGAAGTAGTCACACCAGCGGCGCAGTTACCAACGGCCGTCCTTTCACTTCCACACTCAGACAGGGCGAAAGCAACCACGGCAAAAAAAAGAGTCGTAGATGCGGACTCTCCCCTTGAAACAGGTGAGGTTGATTTAACTCTTGTGTATTTTTCACTTAACGAGCCGACACGACTTGGCATTGCGGGGAGAAGTGTTTTTAGACACGTCAAACGTCCGTCGCGGTACATGTGGAGATGCTCGAGTGTCGCATTCTGGTGTCTCTGTTAGGAACGGCTACATTTTTTCCAACCAGTTTTCCGACGTGTCTTGAGGTTCCGAAATAACAGGTATTGTGTTTCATGAGCCGCAAACCCAAAACATTCTCGAGTGGAATCCCCCCCCCCCCATCTTCGACAGGAGCTTCTTCAAACGACAACTCCGCTCCAGCTAGCTGTTAGCCAAACTAACCTCTCCGACGAGCAGGAGACTATAATAAACCTCGGAGCAGATCGGGTTGACAATCCCAAGTTGAATGTCAGCACTAGTCCAAGCCGATGTTGGCTCAGCAATACGAGACTACCGGTCCAATATTAAACTCACGACGTCACAGTTTTTTTTTTTTAAAGCCATTTTAATTTGCAACCCGTCTTCATTCGTGCTCCCCCCTCTCTCATCAACGTCTCCTCGGCTGCTGTCTGTCCATATTCCCCTACTCGACGTGTGATGCTCGTCCGGCCTGTCTTTGCTAGCTTCCAGAAAGTTCAGCCGCAATACCAACAATCGGAAACAAAACACCTATTTCAAGCCGTTGCCATTGGTTACCCCCCCCCCCCCCACTCACAGTCCACGGGAGAGACGTGTGTCCACGGGAGAGACGTGTGTCCACGGCAGATACGTGTGTACACCGCACTTCAGTATGCTGTTCCCGAGTAGATGCCGACAGGGCAGCACACGTTAATTCATATAATTTTTAGTGTGTACTCTCTGAAAATTAGTCAGGGATTCAAAGTGGTCTTGTTGTCACACTCACAATGGGTTTCCCTGCACAATGAGAGTCTTTGCTGACAGATATTGTGAGTTAACATCAGCCGAATAGGATCATTGGAGAAACATTTTTCAGCAAACACAAGAACTTTTTTTAGATGATACTCTATCAGTATGTTCGACCAAATGTTCGAAAAAGGTTTGCAAAAAAGCAAGACCATCAGTGTTTGCACGATGAATAAAAGTGACAGGCGCAAATCTTTTAGAGGATATGCAACAACATGCCAACAAATGTAACCAAAGTTTTGTTTTTGTTTATTTTTCATTTGCCGAAACGCAACCAAAGTTGGTCTTGGTGATGCAGCACTGTTAGTAGACTGAAGTTATGCAGATATCTCAATTTGGCCATTAAAATGATTTTGGCAGTCATGCTGAGGCCAACAATAACACAACATAATGATCTTTATCTTTTATCATACATGAAATTTTCTGCTGTGCTTTGAAGTTAAAACAACAGCAGCCGTTACAAAAACTGAATGCAAAAAGGATTTCTTTTTCCGTAGACACTGTTGAACAAGTTTTTCGGATTGTAAGTGTTATGAATATGCATGGCCCCTCAGGTAATTCCTTCATAGTCAGGCAGTTGTGAGTTAACCATTTTTCTGGAGTGTTGATGATAGTAAAGAAAGCCTGAGACGCGTAGAGAAAACTGTGTAAAAAATAAATAAATAAATGAATAATTAAAATGATAGTAATCCATAGCAGGCTTTAAACCAGCACACAAGTAGTGTCAATTTTAAATGTAAAACTGTGCCAACTTATACAAATTGAGTGTCAAAACAGAAACTCAAGACGTTACTGACATTGTTTTGGTGTACAAATATAACAGATAAAGAGCAACTAACTTTGGGTGATGTGCATAAATACAGGGTGTAGTCCAAAGATTAATGTTTGTGAAATATGTTAGTGAGAACTTACCCATGGATTAGAGCCAACGGTTAAGACTAATCTGACCACATAACATTCACTTGTTAATATTATTGCTCAAAAATGGTTTGGATTGTTGTTGGATGTTGGATATGTTGACAATATTGTAAAGCATCAAAAATAGTCATTCATTTTCTGATAATTTTTTTAACCACTACAAGAATAACTGAACTCTCCAAATCCCTATCACGGGAACATTATCTGATCTGGGCATACTTTCATAATTGCAGTTGTCCCATTCATTTCTTTCACCAAACTGTGTTTGACCTCCGCTTGCTGGTCTTTCAGCAGCAGAAGTCAAGAATTAGACCTTCAGCCAAAAAATGTGTTTCCTTTCTTTCCTTCAAAAGATTGATGATGGTGTGCGTGCGTGCAAAGTTAGCTGCTTCAGCAATCTTCTATCCATTTCTGAAAGTTGTTTATTTTCTTTGCGCTTGGTGAAAATTACGGTTTTATGAGGTGGCCCTTTTGTGATATCAAATATTTGGAAGCTGGTCTCAGTCTAGTATTTAAAAGACATCGGTCAATATGAAATGAAATTCTAAATACTCCAGGTCACAAAAACTATTAGAGAACTCTGTTGTGATGTAGTACCGTTGTTGTTCAGCAGTCTGACTGAATGGATAATATTTACAAAGCCAAATGCTCATATATTGAATGTGAAGAGATTTGTGACATGTTTAAGATTTTTAATATCATTTATGTCACTATGGGCTGATGTGATTTACTTTATTTATTGTCCGCTATTGTTTTTTACCTCTTTGATAGAATGGCAGAGGGCACAACATTTAACCTCTCGAAAGTTAGATATTTTTGCTCACAGTGGAAAAGAGGGGCTCTTAATATAAAATGTTTTCCTTATGATACAGTGTTTTTGGTAAGATTTGTATTGTCTGTTCTGACAGAAACTGATCAGATTAACCTATTTCCTGTTCACAATTGAAGTCAAAATATAAACCTATAAACTAGATGTATTTCGCCTGCATAAATGATCAGAAATTTCAGCTGAATTGCTCCGTATGTGTGTGAAATGCAAATAGAAATGTCGAACCAATCATCTTTCAGTCAAAATGATTCAGCTATATGTGTTCTCCACTTGGCCTTTATCAAGTATTTAAACTATTCCTTGTCTTTTTTTTAGTCACATTTAATCCTTATCAGAGAATTAATAATGAGAAAAGCAGAAAGAATTGAATGAACTGTAGCAAAGTATGCAATCAGATGCCGCTATCTGACAATCTATCTCGGTCCCTAGATGTAGTTGCCTTTTTTATCGATTCACATTTGGAATAACTTTATTTCGGCTACAGTTTACAAGTGCAAATTGTTGTGCCTAAATGAAGTAAGAGTTTTTTGTTTAACTGTGAGCTACACCTGCATATAAAAGTCTTCTTGGTTCGGTGGGTTCTTAACTCATTACACACATCCTGTTCTGATGTGTCTTACTGTGGTTGAAAACTTGTTCTGACTTGATCTTGAAGTCGTGTAAGTGCAAAATAATAGAATTTACATGGAATGGTGCTCAGCTGATCAGCCAAAGAAATAAATAGTTTGACTTACATTTTAACATTCAGCTTTATTGTTATTCTTGTGAATTCCTCTTCCAGGACTCGAGTGTTCAATCTCATCCATCTGCTGTCTACCCTAAAAAAAACATTTCCTCTTCAAGGAAAAAGTCATTTGGCCATGTAGCACAGTTTTAAAAGATAATGATACAGATAATGAGATAATGTAATCTTTCACTGCAGAAATTGCCTTGTTTTAAAAAAAAAAAAAAAAAAAAAAGAAAAAAAGGAATTTTATAGCAATCCATGCCTCAGTAAAAGAGCAGATCAGAAAAGTCATAAAGAATGGATATATTCTATTGTTATACTGCACCTTGATGATCACCACTTGACCTTGGCATCCATCTCTTTTACGCCATCAATATGCTACTGCTTCAGCTATATATCAACATTAAGTTGTTTTCAAGCTGCATATACTTTTTAATTTCAGCCTGCAAGAAGTATTAAATCTACATTTTCAGTAATTTGCTATAATATAAGACAATCCACTCTGCGGAAAGGTTTTATTTCTGGCTGTTTCATGTGCACTTACTCTCTTGTTTCCATCAAGCCACACATCAGGGTCATATCGAAGATGAAAATGCAAATTTGGAGCACAATTTTTTGTTGGAACAAAATATAAACTCCATATTGTGTGTTTGGTTGTGTGTGTGTTTAGACATGATTGTAAACCTTCGTATTTTTTCTATCTTTTTGATGAAAACACATAAAAGCGATATTGATAACATTTTTAAGCACCCACAATCCAGCTTTAACACTCGAGGCAGGCTACATTGAAGTTACTTTCACTATTGCTTATTTTTGACCCATATGATATAAGTGTCAGATTCCTTTTGGTGAACTGATATCAACTATAACCATCCCATCTGGTTGTCTGAATCATCATGGGGTCAGCTGACCTACATCTGTTGCTCAATCTGGAGTAACATCCATGATGAGCAGAGCAGAAATGCATCAGATCAGGGTTGGCTGTCTAATGCTATCGTAATGTACTAATCTAAACACACAAACACACATGCCCATACTGCACAGAAGCAGCGGTATCTTGCAAAAACTGCTCCATTAAGTCTCAACTGCCTCAGGGAAGTAGAGTGGGTCAGAGATGGCTTAATATAAGTGGAATAAAAGCAGATGCAGTCAAAAATTCAGTATGATGAGACAGGATGGTGGGTTGTTATTTTGTTACATTTTTGTTATCAGAGAAATGAAGTTGCTTTGCCTTTTTTTATGTATTAAGAGGTGAAACGAAATGTGGGCAGTATAGTGTCTGGCATGTTTGAGCAGAGATGGAGAGGCGAAGCTGAAGTGATGGGAAAAGATTTGGACACACCACCCGACTGGTATCTGAAAGAAGGGTCTGAAAACAGCTGGCAAAGAATTGGCAACACCGCAACCCGACCAGTTACCAGATTTCTAAAACCAACATCCTACAATGAAACAGTATACACCCATATCCATATCATATCCAGTACGTCAATAAAGCTGTGCATATTTGGGGTCTGTTCAATTTTCATTCATTATGAACATGTGCACCCATGCTCATGTCTTGAAATGCTAAAAAATGAAAATGTGCACTCCTTTAGTTTCAAAGCATCCATGCGAAGTCTGATTTCAGGTAATGTTAAGTTGCTAGGTGATAAATGAGGGGGTAATCTAAGCTCTGAGATAAAGAGAACAAAAACTGAAAAAAGGAAGGAGCACATGTTTCTGTAGCATTTATAATTTACACTTCTTGAGTTACCTGCTTCCCCTTCCTCTCCTTGTTACAATCTTAATTTGTCTTTTTGACTCATCCAGGTTTACAGTCAAATTTCCTCCTGGGCCTTTTATCTGTCAAGTTCTGATTTTATTCTCTTTGCGTGTAAATTCAACATTCATGCTCCGCACATTCAGCCTTTGCCTTGTTTGTTAAACAAAATCCAAGGAAAACCCCTGAGGCTTGTCTTTCTTTAATAGCGTCAAGTATGCGTGAGTCTCACACATTCTCCCGGCACTCCTCCACTGCACCTTCCTTTTTAATTTATGACAAAAGTTTGGTTTTGGGCATGCTCTACCTCATTTATACATCTCCCCCAGGAGCCATTCTGTGGCACTGCCAAATACCCCTGACCCTCCCACATGCTCATAACACAAACACAATCTAACTCTAAAGGCCACACGATATAAATAGCAAACAAACAGGACACTGAGGCCTCCCAGAGTGAGTAGTCTTGACTTGTGTATCATTTTACATTGTTCACAAACATTTTGTTCTATCATATTGGTTTATTTATTCCTTTTTATTTACCTCTGTTTTGTAGTTGACTTTCATGTTTGTTTTTGCATGTCTTACACAGGTCAGATGACCCAGAATGTCTATACACATGTGAATGCTTTAATGTGAGGCCACAGCAAACAGTTTGTGTGGGTTCATTACTGTAATCATAACATGTGTCTCTTGTGCTGTAAGCAGAGGTACAGACCTCACTGTGTGACATGAAGGGAGGATGTTACAGTATATGCAATCTTTTTTTTATCTAAGAATCCAAACAATTCCACATTTCTAAAAGGGGCAAAAAAACAAAACTTGGATGCTTTTGTAAAAGTAATCTTTCTCAATTATTGTGATTTGTTACTTAAATCACAGAGTGAGGTCCTAAACTATCGGAGCTTTAATAGCGGGGCTTGCTATTTGGAAGCCCCGCTATTACTGTGTTTAAGTCCCTCCCACTGCACAATCCGTAAAGGAAAGCTGTCTGAAATATCGGGAAGCCTTATCCCAGCAGCAGCATTGTTTATTTACATCTAATGAGATGGATGATCATCTTAAATCCAAAACAAGATTAAGGACCAATATGGTTAGTTTTATGATGGAGTGGAACACATGATGAAGGAGGTAAATATTGAAGCATTTTGCAAATAAAGGATGTTCTTTGGGGTTTGTGAACAGTTAATTCAAATAGTATCAAATCTTTATTCATATGAATGAGCATAATTCAAATCACAAACATGATATAGATATTTTACTGGTGATTCTATATGTTTGATTAAAAAAAACAATATTAAATTCTTATTTCCACTATTTGCATCTTGCTCAGTCACAGTTTTATGCCTTGACAGTAACCTGCTGGTTATGGCAGTGGTTTGCGGTCAGTGGAAATAAAGATTAAATTAGAGATGAAATAAGGGGAATCTTTCATGATGGGTTCAAATTTGATAACAAATATTATACCTATGTTTCAGGTATTATATTTTATGCAGATTTGAACATTCAGTTACATGAGTGATGGTCGTCTGCAGAGTGACACATCGAATCAAATGATTCACTAAATTTTTCCATTGGTTGACTTCATAGCTCATCTGCTAGGTCTGGAATGCAGGAGTGACTATTGAATAGGTTAATTTGTCCTCTCCATGTTGAGTTACTGCAACTTAGTCTAACATCAGCAGCCAAAACTTGGTTTCTAAAAATGTCACTTTGATCCCTTTTCATTAGACCTGTTCTGTCTTGTTTTTGTGAGGCTAAGCTTCTTGTTTCAACATCAGCTCAAGTCTTCATAGCCGTCTCCAAAATTCAAAAGAAGAACATGATTCACATGTTCTGTTTGACAGCCTCCGGGTGAGGGATGATCACTGGGTTATTATGTAATTTTCCTGGGCTTGTATTAGCTTAGCTGTCCTCCTCCCTCCTCTCTATTTTCGAGACCTTGATTACATTGTTGAACATTTGCACCCTGTTTAATGCTGTAGCCCCCTCCTCTTTCCAAGTCAACTCTGCAGCTCTGCAAGGGAGGAATCATACTCGTCGCACATGGCTACCCTCAGTCAAAGATTGCGAAGATTTATCTCTCCAAGCTAACATGTCTTAACAGGACATAACTCTTTTGCTTTACACAGGCCAGACAGAGGACCCCTGAATAGGACAGTATCCACAGACGGACAGAGCCATGGTGGAATACTATCAGATATTGGGAGTACAGAAAAATGCCACCCAAGATGACATTAAAAAAGCGTAAGTCGCCTTTACTGTTCTACTCACTCTTTCCACTGCTGCGACTGATGGCTGCCGAGCACAGTGTCACAGGTTAATTATATCTCCTGTGAGGAGTAAATTGACACAAGGGGAGACACTGCAGCGCAGAAAGTTTCCACTCTTGTTCCTGTAACCTTGCAACTGTCAAATACCTTCCCTCTGCACTCACCCACTGAACAAGCCAATTCTGTGGAACAACATCTTCTCATTTACTTGTCATGATAATTCCCCATAGAATTAATTAAATTGTCATGTATAGCAAAGAAGAAAATCAGAACACTGATAGTTACAGCCACAATGTGTAGATACCTACAAAACATAATGCTAATATCAACTTCAGCTTCCATTTTTGGTTTCCTGCTGATGACATTGTGGATTCCAATTTTGCAAGCAAGAGAGAGGGCAAAAACTAGCACTGACATTCTTAGTGCCTCTGTTATTATAGCCATACCATGAGACTGTGTGCGGAGCTATATTAATTTATCTTATGTAATAGTTAATCAATTAAAAACCAGGGATAATCTGCTAAAATTAACACAGCTTTCAGAGTGCATGGATAATGAATGCTGCCTTTTTTTTCCAACATATATGCCTTTCAACAAGGGTCCCGGTACCCTATGAAACCTGAACAGGTTGCGTCCAGCTTGGTGACGAGTGAGCAGGTTTTACAAGGCCAGATATTGTCCCAGATTACAACAAAGATGTTGATGACAAAGACTATTCACCATAGATCCACAAGACAGGCAATCACCGGATAGTGTGCAGCCTTTCCCACTGTTTGACTGTCAGTCTGAGTCTAGTTCACAGTATCCAAGTCCGCTGCCGATGTTGCCTCTGGGAAACAAATGGCTGATGCAGTGTAAGCTGCTGTGCGAGCCCACGACCCACATCAGTGGAGTACAGACTGTCTTTGTTATTCCTATTTGGGTTGGGAGGAGGACAGTGTGTATGTGTATGTGTATTCATGTGTCGATACAGTAGACTGTGTTTTTGCCGTAGTCATGGCTGCATGGCTGCTGGCTGCAACCTAAAAAATAGACGTGCACTTGAGTAAGTGCCTCTAATAGGTTCCGTCTCATATGTATAAGTATTTTCCACCTCCGTGTTAATTTGACATTTTGTCCTTGGTATATTCTGCGTATGTATGTATATATGTATGTATGTATGTTTTACTGTGTGGAATTTTATTTCAGTTACAGAAAATTGGCCCTGAAGTGGCATCCTGACAAAAACCCAGACAACAAGGAAGAAGCAGAGAAAAGGTTCAAAGAGCTGTCAGAGGCGTATGAAGTGCTCTCAGATGGTAGGATTTTTTTTGCTCAAGAAGCATCTTATACGTGGCTGTACTGGAGTGGATTTTATTTTATAAAAACTTTGCCAGCAACTCACTTTTAGAAGTGAAAATATGTCTGTTAAATTGAAAAGAAGAATTTACACTAAGAAATGCATAACACCTTAACTGTTGTACTGTGATTTGGAACTGCTACCAATCGATGTGGATTTGTAAATGCTTCGACATCCCCTTATTCCTTAACAGGAAAAATCATAGTAATAAAAGTTGAAAAACTGACCATCAATGCAATGATTTAATTTTTTTCTTTGATATTAATGTTTTTTTCTCCTTTTTTTTTTTTTTTTTTTTTGACCGTTCCATTAAATTGATTCATACTGGTCAAACTGTAAATCAAGCAGAATCTGACCCTGATATAGTCACTGAAAACTGCCTTTTAATCTGGTGTTTAATGAGTTTCTTTAAGGATGCAATACATAATAGTGTGCAGCTTTGGAAATTTAGATTTACGTTTGAAAGCGCAATGCAAACCTTTTAATGTGAATTAGTCACAGCTGTGTGCCATGTGTCAGCTTGCAGTTGCAAGAAATGTGATCCCTTAGTTGAACACAATTCCCAAAGTATGGGTGCTTGATTTGCAAGATAGCAATAAGCCTAGGTTCAAATGGTGCTCAAGCCACGATGATTAAACTAAGTAAAATTGCTGATCTCTTGAAGGTCAACGCACAGTCAGGACGATAGATTTTAATGGATGTATATTTTCAAGTTCAGTGTAAAATATTCAGCATTGTGATGGAGAAATGACAGGAAACCTTTGGCATGTGCCTTATCTCTCCCTGTGTTCTTTCAAACATAGAAAACAAGAGGAATATTTACGATCGATATGGCAAAGAGGGGCTGTCAGGAGGAGGAGGAGGTAATGACATGATCTATAAATAATTGTATCCCAGCAATTGAATATTTGTATTACAGTCAGAGATAGTTAAAGATGACAAACAGTAAAAATAAGATCAGCATTTTTTTCTCATCATTTTTTTCTCATCTCCCAATAGGCCTAAGATTTTATTTAGCGTTAGTTCAAATAGCTAGAGTATCAGTCTTACCCTGTATTTAGATGTTCAATAGATTGTATTTGTGAAATTGTGCCTGTTAACTTTATGACGGGTGAACCTGTTTTTTCTTTGTTTTAGGAGATCGCTATGATCACTTCAGTGGCAGCAGGTTCACATTCCGAAATCCTGAGGACGTTTTCAGGGAATTCTTTGGTGGCAGTGATCCATTTACAGATTTATTTGGTAAGCATATCTGATTTGGGCCTGAAGCAGTATCAAAAACAATACCATATCCCAACATGTGTCCGTAGATACATTCATGGTGTTGACGGAAAAATATGGGTGTTTGATGGAGGAGCCAAAGGCACTTAGGAGCGCTAAATATTTTACAACAGTATTAGCAAGATTTCCCTCTGATTCAAAATGTATATACCGTGACCTGGGAGTCATTAAGAGAGTCTGTGACGAAAAGGTGTACATCTTATAAATCTTTCACACGGTTTTGTTTTGTAGTCTGCCCATCAGGTCGACGCTCCTGGCGAGCAGAAACGTGAAAGAAAGATAGAGACCATGTAAAGGTGCTAATTCAAGCAGCACTCTTGATATTCATCTGCAGTATAAGCACTATTCTCCAGAGGAGGTCATCGCCACTAAATGTCACACGTGGGAAAATGCTGAGTGTCTCTGCATGATGTTAACCAGGACTGAGACTTAATTAACTGTAAATTACCACTAGCAGCAGGGAAAAAAAAATAATGCTCCGGTGCTTTTTAATCTGATGAAGGAAAGCTTCTATACGCCGGGTCACTGTATAAACCCTTTAATGTTCTGTTCAGCTGTAATGCTGAGCACATTTTGAGCCCCTATCTCTTATTTAAAAAGATGTGTTGAACTTGACTTATATTATCAAATATCTGTATTACTAACTGTAGAAGTATTATGTTTTGATATGTTTTTCTTAAAAGCAAAAAACATTGATTGAATATACGCTCTTTTTGAACTCTACTTATCAGGCTGCCATTAGCCAAAAACAGAACAAAGAATTAAAAAAAAAAAATGTGGCCTCTGTCAACAAAAAGAGTCAACAAAAACATTTCAAATTGAGATGGCATCAAAACTAATCATTTTTTCCTTTCACAGCATTTATATTAGCAAACAGCTAATTATATTCGAAGTATAGTGGCTGTCTCCAATAGCAGAAGTTTAGCGCCTGTCCTGGGTTGTCTGGGTTCAGCAAAAGCTGATTGGAAGGCATGTATGGTTCACCCGGTGTAGCTCTAAATATGGCGTTCAAAGGCAGCCAGAGGATGAATTTGAGCGTCTACATCACTCAGCTGGAATGCTTTCAAAAATAGCTTCCGTATTAAAACAAAAGCAGATGTAATAGCCGAGTGTGTGTGTGTGTGTGTGTGTAAAAGCACATGTGAGACATTATTTGGAGCTTGTGAAAGTGGTTGGAAATCTATGGAAAATATCCGGTTATTGTGTTGAGTGAGTCAAGTAAGCTGTCATTATATTCTAAAAGGTTTATTTTTTCTAAAACTGTCAACGTACTGCTGAACACTTCGTAACAGAATGGGACATGATTGGGCAGACATCCTTGCACGAAAGTAAATTTTTATTGTGACCAAACTCAGGTGGGATTGGATGGTAACCCCATTTGCTCCAACCCCCATCTTGGAAAAAGTCTCAGTGTTTTTCTTTTTAGAAATTCATACGACGAGCCCTCTTTCCTTTCCTTAAAATGGAAGCCTCAAGAGGTTCAGATATTTAAAAACAAAACCCCTTCTAGCCTCCAGCGTTGCCAGTCCAGCAGCTTGTCTCATAGAAGAGCAGCTGGTCTTGTGGATCTGTCACTCAGAGTGGGTGGAGGAGGAGGAGAAGGAGGGTGACGGTGGTGGTGATGATGATGGTGGTAGTGTCGGTGGTGGCAGCAGCAGGGGTTTAGGGTTCAATTATCTCACACACTTCTCATATGAGCATGTGAGATATTAGAATACACTCCATTTTTAAAAAAGGGCAGAAATATGAAATATCTTTTATGTCTGAGTGGCTTTTTAAATTGGACTTTTAGGGCAGTAGAATAAAGCTAATAGAGACCATAAATCTAGTTAAATTAAGCTTGGTTATTTTTTGTTTGAAAATTTTTTCTGAAATTTCCTTGTGCAAAACTATTTGTATTTAATCTTGATGATATATTAGAGTCAAAGATCTAGCAAGAATGTGTTTGATTTTTTTTTTTCTCTCTCCCATGTACAACAGAAAATGTCAAACACATAGTTGCGAATCACATTTGTTTGTTTTACATTTTTTCCTCTCACAGTTGTCAAATTATGTGATGCTAACACGAGGCAGGGAATAAATGTGTAATTTGTGCTTTATACCTTCAAGGGTTATTATTTCCCCAACCGCTAGTTGGAGAGCTGTAAAAACATTATGTATTTTGTTCAAGGGAATTCAACACAGCAATGTAATATGTGTGTAATATGTCAGCTGGGAGAGATAATATAATAACCGGTACTGAATTTAACATTTTCAATGATGATTCTCTCTTTTTTTTTTTTTACCCTTTGGTTTTCATTGTATTACTAAAGCACTGTTTTGTTTTTTTGCGTTGATTCTGTGTTGTGGGCTGTATTGAATTTGTGAATTTGGTCAGGGCAAAATATTATTTAAAGCTTTTCCGTCGGATAGAATAAGCAAAGCTTAGTTTTGCCGCTTCACTGCATCTAAGGTTGAAGGAGGCGTCTTTTTAGAAGCAAAATGGTGCCAGCCTTATTCTGCTGAGGTTATCCGGATTGGCAAATGGCTTTAACATGGGAATTAGTCGTGTGTGTTCTGACAGCTCGGGACTGACTGGTGACTGACTGTTGCTCTTATATTAACAGCAGCGTGCCTGTCTGCTTTTCTGAGACGATTTTGAGTCACCTTTCTGGTTGCAGCACAGTCAGAATCTTTTTCACCGGTACATTCGCTGTGATTCCTTCCACAGCTGATGACTCCTTTGACGATTTCTTCGGAGGTGGTCACAGCCACCACAGGGGTGCGAGCAGAACCAGGATGGGTGGATCACTGTTTGGTTTTGGGGGCTTCCCAGGGTTCGGTCATGGCATCTCAGGGTTTGATTCAGGTATGGGTATTTCCAAACGCATCCATGCATGGTGTTTTGTGGGAACCTTGATCATTCATGAATATCTACAGTTTATATGTGAGCTCAAATGTTTGTCCTTTGTAGGTTTTGGCTCATTTGGAGACATGGGAGGAGGAGGAGGAGGAGGATTTACATCCTTTTCTTCCTCATCATTTGGAGGCGGAGGCGGGGGTGGGGGAGGAGGAGTGGGTAACTTCAGATCAGTATCAACCTCTACCAAGTTCATCAATGGTAGAAAAATCACCACAAAACGGTATGTAGATGTGAAGTGCATGAGTATTTTAGAGCCTTTTTTTAATTTGAAGCGACTCTCTAAAGAGCCCGCGTGTGCTGCATTTTCTGTCCGATAGGATTGTGGAGAACGGCCAGGAGCGGGTGGAAGTTGAGGAAGATGGTCAGTTAAAATCTCTAACAGTTAATGGTAAGGAGCAACTCCTAAGACTGGATAACAAGTAATCCTTCACCACAGAATTTGAATAGTTTCTCACCTGGAAAAAGTCATCTGTGTTGATGTTTTGCTACTGGCAGCTGGTCTCTACTCTCTCTGACCTCTGGCATCTGATTCCAGAGGAAACATTTTTCTCATTTTAGCATAAATGCAAAGGAGGCAAGAGAGATGTTCACTGTATTTGTATATTTGTATTTATTCCATTAAGGGGGGACCATCTTGCTGGGATTTGTGTTGTTGTTCTCTACAATAATGAAATTGTAAAGTTTTCTTTTGTCAAATGCAGATATCTAAGTATGTGCTATATCACTTCTATATATTTTATCCCCTTTTGGATGAATATAGTCTGGCTTGTTGTAGCAAGAAATCCTATTGCTGTACATTTGACTGATGCATGTCTCTTTTTTTTGCTTTTTTTTTTTTTTTTTTGCTTTTTTTAATTAATCATTGTATCAAGAAGATGATTAAAGCTTAACCACTTCACCCTAATGTCTTTTCCCCTTGTTAACATGTTAACATGTCCATGTGAGTAATATAAATGACAGATTATTAATAAATTAAGATAAATTGCATTTTAACCTTTGCATTACATGTGTGTATTTGGAA